>JAADVN010000343.1:0-21317 GCA_023335535.1 Globisporangium spinosum | reverse complement strand
TACACAGTGTGAGGTATTGATCAGAGGTTTGCGTTTGTGTGCGATCTCGCAAGGTTGGAAGAGCCCCACCCCTTGGCCAACTTCCAACCTAGTCTAGAACTACACGCCTTCCAGTTTTCTGGTGACCCACATCATCACAGAACTGAGATCTATCAAGTCCGTGATGTGATCGATCCATGCTTGTCGGAGACGACTCTTGAACGGCTGATTTCAAGCGATATCCGCGGGTTGGCAGACGTAGGTAAACTCCGGAGGGATGCGCTCCAAAATCGCACTCAGCGACGCCGCGAGCTCGGTGACTTCTCGGGTCCAATGCCTCGAGAAGTCGCCCCATAGGGGCAGCACTGGGTCGTCTCGGTCGTCACGGGCCCCAAAATGGTATTTCAGGACGGCAAGCGAGAAATGCGAGTTCCGCCAAGCTGTTCTGTTTCCGTAGAGATATAAGCCAGACGCGTCTTGAACGGCTTGAGTTTCTTCCACATTGTCTTGCCGAACCTGTGGCGATCGTTGTCGTTCTCCTTCGCCTGTCCTGGAAGGTTGGATGGTGTTATATAGACGACGACAAACGGCTGGTACATTTTCCCTTCGCTGTCGTCGAGCAGCATGACCGCCAGTCGCTCCTTGTCCTTGCCATCGAGTCGTACCCACACGGTCTTCATGCCCTTGTCGCTTACGGTCACCTTCGGGATGTACTCGAAGAAGACGCCCGTTTGGTCCGCGTTGTGCACTTTCTCAATGTTGTGTGTCACCATGAGCTCCTAGACCCGAGCTGCAAACGTCTGCACCACCTCTATAGCCTCTGCTGAAGTTGTTTGGCCATGTCTTGTACGAACTCGCATCGAAAGTCGATTTCGCTGAAGAAAGCCCTTCTGCCAACATGATGAGGCAGCAAACGAACCCTCCGGAAGAGCCAGCGACTTGGCGGCGCGAAGAGCTCTCCGTTGAAGCATTGCAGCCGACACGGGAACACCATCCTTGCGCAGAAAGTTGATCCAGGTCGCCAGGATCTTCTCGCTGCCCTCGCTGAGGGTGATTTTGCGGCCCGTACGTGGGGCTCTGAACATGCCGCGGGTTTGGGAGCTGTTGCGCCGAAGCTCGGTGGTGACGCGGTTCTTCGCCCACCGCTGGATTGAGCGTACCTTGGGCTTCTTGAATGCTGGCGCTAGCGACAGGTAGGACCTGTCGATCGCCGCGCCCACGCTTCCGCACTCAGCGTAGTAGTTGGTGACGGTGAGCTATAGCGCGAATGGTGTTGCAGCGAGCTGAAAGCGCTTTTCCTTCCGTCCTTGTTCATCAACGCGCGTTCGTCCTCTCATTTCTGAAAATGGACTAATGTATTTTACATGCAGTAAAATTGGTGGATAAAAATCTCGATCAAATGCTGTCAGTTGATTGGTGGAGAACATGGGCGACCTGTGACATATGGCGACAAATGACAAATAGAATACGGTACACATAACCGTCGCGAACGAGCAATCTATGGCATTTTCGCACAGATCTTCTTTTGCAAGAATCCAAGCCGAAATTGGCAGATACATACATGTACGAATTCAGTTCGGGGCTGCGAGGCGTTTTTTTTTTCCTTTTTTTTCGTGCTTCGAAACAGACACACACATACTCGGGCCCGCTGGTGGTTGTTTGCGTTTGGTTCGGCCTTCATATGTCAGCAGACGTACTCTCACTCTTCGTGCCACTCCAGTGACTTCGTAGAGCCCTCGCGATCGCATGAACGAGCGTTGCACTCACTCACTCGTGGAGAATGCACAGGAACTTCTCTCTTTGGTTCACATTGCCAGTTGATGAGAGGACCGGTCGGTTGTTGAGCTTTGCGTCTCAAAATCGAGAATCGAATCGACTGCCTGCTTGTTTCCGACCGAGCAATCCGACTTTGGTTGGTTTCTGAGTTATATATACACGCTAGTACTCCGACATTCACCTTCGTCTTCGAACCTACAAGTGAGCTGGAGATTGTAGCAGATCCATATCAAAGCTCAATCATTTTCTTTATAATCGCCATTTTAACTTGAAAGATTGTTCACAAGACTCTTTGCGAATGTCGAGGACAGAGACTCTCCGTGCAAGCCAAACTCAACCTAACTCGAGTGAGGTTCCGTTTCCTTAACAATGCTATCTTCGGTTTGCAAGACGTCAAATCAAAACCAACAAAGATACCTCGGAAATCGCGCTTGACAACTTCAACGCACTGCAGTCAGCTTGAATATTTCAAATCTCACTTCTCGAACTCCATCTTGTCGAACAGGCCCAAGAAAAATTGCTCATTCGAGAACGAGCTACTCCGGCTCAGGCGCTCTGCGTACGACCGTTTCCGCTTCTCGTAGTGTTCCCACTCGGCGTCTTCGAGTCCGCTGCTCTCCTTGTCGAGTTGCTCCTGCGACTCCTCCATGTACGAAGTGTCGATCACACTACTGCCATTTGTGAGCAGCGACATGGTGCTCGAGATCGAGTCCAGCATCGACCTCCCAGTACTCGACGTCTAAAACGCCAGGTCGAAGAACGCCGACGGCTGCTTGGCGTTCCTGCCGTCCCAGCTGACCCTGGGGCCGCGCTGCTTTGCGACTTGCACAAGGCACTTCACGCAAAACCGGTCCTTCACTGGCCAACCTCTTGCGTCTAATTCGAATACCTTCTTGTCTTCGGAGCAGGATCTGCACACGTTCTATGGAGTACATACAAACACATAGGTAAACGGAAAAAGTCCCCGTTACGTGTCATTACCAGATCCACGCCTTGAGTATCACAGCAAATACACTGGTACCTGTTGACAGCCAGCGCAGAGCTGCTGGGTGCTGAACATGCTTCGCCTCTCAGCGCGAATATTGCAATGATTTCTGCGAGCATGAGCACAAAAATGTCAGGTTTACTGGCCACCATTGACCATCACCCATTCGTTTAGCATTGCCATCCCTTCCAAACTAACGCACTTACATGTCATCAATCGTGATGGAGCAGGTGCTCGCTCGGGATCTTGCTGCATGCCTCAGCTGGAAGAGTTTCTTCGCCTCCGAGACCTTGAGCACGTTCTTGACTGCGAGCCACTTTCCTGCCACCGTATAGTTGAGAATGAGCTGCGGGGTATTATCGCTGCCGTAGAACTCGCCCCAGAAGAACGTCTTGGCCTTGTTCTTGCTGCGCTTGTACAGGTAACAGATCGACACGTGGGAGCGCACGAGGTTCTTGAACGCGTTCGCGGGCCACTCGGGGCGGTCTACAGACTGCATCAAGTGATACGCGACCTCGTTGTCCTCGGCGTCGAACGTCATCCCATGCCGCGTGTAGTAGAGCAAGTCCCGGTTGCTCGACACGGAACCACCGGGGGTCCGCATCACGAACCACTTGATTGCTGCGAGGTTGAACGGGCCATCCGGTGTGTGCTTCTCGCTCACGTGGAGCACGGCCCCTGCGATGAATCTGGACGTGAGCAGCCCCACCTCTGTGCTGTAGTCCACCGACGAGTCGCTGTAGAGTCCGTCCATGACGTCCTCGAGCGAGCCCTCGATCTTGCCGAGACTGAGCAAGAGTGACACACGCGGGTTGCCTGGGCCTTTGACGCTCTTGAAGACGTTCATGTCGCGGTCCTTGCGCACCTGGGTCCAGAGGCTGCGGTCGATTTTGGCGGCGACATTCTCATTACTGCCGCTATAGTTGGTGTACTCCTGCACTGCGCGATGGAGCAGTCGCCCCACAACGCGGTCGTAATGCGCCTGTTTCTCTGCTGTCAGTTTGATTTTGGGAATCGCTTGATGGACGCAACCGACGGCAGCGAGGAGCGAGACGCACAGCGCTGGTGGTGCGCGGTAGTCGCCTCCACGGATGTGGATCCAGAGACCGAGGGCGACGGCGTGGATACCGGCGGCAATGATGAGCTCATTGCGGACCCACCGTTGTGTGTGTGTGTGTGAGAGAGAGAGAGAGAGAGAGAGAGAGAGAGACTGGACTGGATTGGGACTGGGGGACAAACAGGAACCTGTGAGTCAACGTGCCGTGAGCTCTGGCCCATCGTGATGATCAGGAGACAAACATAGAGGAGGGATCCGTGACGACTGGAACGTTGAATGCGGTGGGTTTTCTGTACAGAATTGTATCCTGAGCGGTGCACTCATCCAGCAAGATCACCTGTAAACTTATGACTGTTTGTCAAGTATTATTTATGTAGGTATTTCTGCTTGTTTGTATTGATGCTGTAATAGTGTTTGTCACCAGAGCATATTTTGTGGAATGCAATATTGAATATGACAGGATGTACTGGGAGCATATCCAAATCAGCTTATCGGCTGAGAATCCAAAATTCGGTGGAAACCACATCGCGATTCATGGTACTGAGTCCACTCGCATAAGTACCCATCGGTGATCCTGAACCCGATACTGACTGCGACTGGGCTCTCTGTTTGGCTCGAGGTCTTATTTTCAGGAGTCCTAAGTTAGGACTCGAGCGCGATCTCCTCAAAGAGGTCTGCCAGGAACTGCTCTTTGCTGTACGAGCTGCTGCTCACGCGCTCGACGTGGGACCGTTTCCTGCGCTCGTAGCTCTGCCAGTCCGAGTCCTCGAGTCCGCTGCTCTCCTTGTCGAGGCGCACGAGCGCTTCGTCCATGTACTTGGTGTCGATCATGCTGCCACTCGTGAGGAACGTGGGTCTGCTTGAACTGGAACTTGAATCCATCTTCCCACCGCCTCCAACAGCTGTATTCGAGCTCTGGAACGCCAGGTCAAAGTAGTTAGGCTGCTGCTGCTCCTCGCTTGCATCCCGGACTCCGTTCCAGGTGATCCTGGAGCCGCGCTGTCTGGCGACTTCGACGAGGCACTCCTTGCAGAACCGGTCTTTCAGCGGACGACCTGTCCTGTCTAATTGGAAGAGCTTCTTCTCTTCCGAACAGGACCTGCACACGTTCTATAGGAGGGGTAGCACCAGGCAGGCAAACAAGATTAATATCGAAAAGGCTCACATAGCAACGCCTTAGACTCTGTCACTGCATGTTGTGCCGTACCTGCTGACAGCCCCCGCAGAGCTGCTGGCTGCTGAACAGCGTTCGACGGTCTTCGCACATGTGGCACAGGTTGCTAAGAGAGTTAACAGCCAGAATCGTCAGTCCTCCACAACCAACCAACCAACCTTTCCTTCCTTCCTTTCTTTCCCTCCCACGCTCGTCAAAATCGTTCCAGGTAGTCGACAGAGTTGCACTCCCACTTACATTTCCGAGATCGTGATGGAGCTCGTGCTCGACCGCGTGTTCGCGCTCTCTCGCAGCTGGCTGAGCTTCTTCGCCTCGGAGCACTTGAGCGCGTTCTTGACCGACATGAGCTTGCCGGCGATCGCGTAGTTGGCCACCAGCTGCGGGATGCTGCCGCTGCCGTAGAACTCCCCCCAGCAGAACGTCTCGACCCGGTTGCCCCTGCGCTTGTGGAGATAGCAGACCGAGGAATGTGAGCGGATGAGGTGTTTGAACGTGTTCGCGGGCCACTCGGGGCGGTCGATCGACTGGATCAGGTGATACGCGATCTCGTTGCCCTCGGCATCGAATGTCAGACCCTGGCGCTCGTAGTAGAGCAGATCGCGGTTGTACGTCGTGACGCCGCTGCCGGGCATCTTGGATGCGAACCACTTGATGCCGGCAAACGCGAACGGACGCTCCGGTGAGCGCGTCTCGCTCACGTGGAACACCTTGGCGATGGTGCACTTGACCTCGTGGAGCGTCATGACTTTGCGCAGCTCGGAGCTCGTGTCGGCATAGAGACCGTCGAGCACGTCCTCCAGCTTCCCGTCGAGCTTGCCGACACCGAGAATGCGCGACACGAGCGGATTGTCCGTCAGCCCTTTCTGTCCGCGGTAGATCGCCATGTTGTGGTTGCTGCGCACAGGCGTCCACACGTTGCGGTCAACGACTCCATTAGTAGCATATCGGGAGTACTCTTGGACCGCGCGGTAGAGCAGTCGTCCCACGACGCGGTCGTAATGCGCCTGCTCCTCAAGTGTCAGTTGGATCTCTGGGAACTGTTTGATGGACGCGATGGAGCTTAAGGACGTGGCGCGTCCATGCTGCTGTTGCTGCTGCTGGGGGTGGTGCGAGTGTGCGTAGGTGGCTGCTGTGGCCGCGACAGACGTCGAGTCCGAGAGCGCGGAGGAGGGCGAGGCAGACGACGCACTGCTCATTTGGGATTGGGAGTTGGCTTGCACTTGTGTACCCGAGTGAGTGAAGCGAGAATGCGATTCGGCGGAGGAGGCTTGCAAGCGCCTGCGGGGGGAGTTGCCAAGCAAGTGTGCGGCAGTGAATGAATGGGGCGACAGGCGCGCATTCTCTTCTGCTGGTCGTGGGGTCGTGGGGCTGATGGAAGCGAAAGTCTCTCGTGTTTGGCTCTGTGGACCCAAATGGAAGAAGAACGCGACCTGCGACGGAATGATATACTGAGCCTGAAGCGCTGTACCTACCGGATCAGCGAATTGACTTCGTGTGGATGACAATCACAAGTGCTTTGGACCTGATCCACCGAAGAATAACGATCCAATCCAGTATATTATATTTTGTAGTATTTTATGATTGTTTGTGTTGCTTCAAGTAACCAAACTAAGAAATCAATTGAATTGAGTAGGTAGTATTGTGTACAGGAAGAGCGACAGCACTTCGCTAAATAAGCCTTTATAAGATAATAACAACTATACGTAAAACCTGTTTTGATCAGTTAACAATTCCTCAGCAAAACTTGATGAAACGCGTTTCATTTAATCCCTGCATAATCAATACTCTGTTGTAATCAATGGTAAACAATGCTAACCTCAGCCAACTGATTGGAAAGGGTTTCGCCTCGACAGCAACCCGATTGGGACAATTGTTTACTGATCATCACGCAGCAATCATTCACACACACCTTTCCACGCTTTTGCTTGCGTATCACGTGCGGAAGCGGTGAGCTGCGTAAGATCGATCTCCACAGGCAATTGCACGAGACCACGGTGGTGCTCTAAGTACCACACACACACGAACAACTACATGGCCTTCATCACCTGCTGCTTAGGGCCAGGTCGGCCAGGAGCTGCTCCTTGGTGTACGACCTGTTGCTCAGGCGATCGGCGTGGGACTTTCTCCGTCGGATGAGCTCGTCCAGACTGCTGTTGCTGTTGTCCAGCAAGCCGTCGCCGTCGACGAAGCTGTTGCTACTGTAGCTGCTGCTGAAGCTGCTGGTCACGCTCTCCATGTTGAGGTTGCGCCCCAGTGCGCTGTCGAAATAGGATGACAACGCGTCGTCGGCGATGCTGTCTTCGGGGATCACGGTGGACGCGCCGGACTCGGTAAAGTGCGTGAACATGTGGTCGATGAACGCCGGCGGGAGCTCTGCGTCCACGCCGTCCCAGTAGATCCGGGAGCCGCGCTGCCGGGTCACTTTTGTGATACATTTTCTGCAGAACTTGTCGGTCAGCGGCCGTTCCGAGTCGTCCAGCTCGAACAGCTTCTTCTCCTCGCAGCAGCTCTTGCACGCGTTCTATGGTAATAGCAACAAACACACAACCAGAGGGTTTGGAAGTGGTTAGTCTACTGTAAATTGTTGTGGGGTATATACTTGGGAGTTGAGAGATAGGTTGTGGTGAAGTAGTACCTGATGGCAGCCGGCGCAGAGTGTAAAGCTACTGCGGCGCTCTTCGCACACGTGACAGATATTGCTACAATGCACACACACAATAGTATGATCACACAAGTTAGCCATCGCATCCCATGCAAATATGACCCCCCAGAGCAAAAGAATACCAGCAAACACTCACGCTTCGCACATCGTGATGGAGCTGTCGCTCACTCTCGCCCTCGCGACCGCGCTCTCCTTGAGCTGGCTGAGCTTCCTCGCCTCCGAGCACTTGACCGAGTTCACGACTGTCAGCCACTTGCCCGCGATGCCATAATCTGATATCCGCTGTGGAAAACTGCCGCTCGCATAGAACTCGCCCAGGAAGAACGACTCGACTTTGTTGCCCGAGCGCTTGTAGAGATAACAGATCGACGCGTGCGAGCGGATGACGTTCTTGAACGTGTTTGGGGGCCACTCGGGGCGGTCGACGGACTGTAACAAGTGGTAGGCGATCTCGTTACCGTCAGCGTCGAGCGTCATACCCTGGCGCTCGTAGGTAAGCAGGTCCCGGTCGTGGGACACGGGACCACCCGGTGTCTTGGCGGCGAACCACTTGAGGCCGGCGAAGCTGAACGGATCGTCCGGCGTGCGCTTCTCACTTACATTGAGAACGGTGCCAGCGATGACCTTGGACTTGAGGAACGCCTTGACGCACCGCAGGTCGGTCGTGTTGTCTGCGTACAACCCGTCCATGACGTCCTCGAGCGAGCCGTCGATCTTGCCCACGCCCAGCATGAGCGAGAGCAGTGGATCCTCGGAGCGCTTCACGCTGCGGTAGATCGCCATGTTCTGGTTCTTACGCACGGGAGACCAGAGCTCGCGGTTCACCTCGCCCCGGTAGCTCGCGTACTCCTGCACGGTGCGATAGAGCACTCTTCCCACGACGCGGTCGTAGTGCGCCTGCTCCTCTGACGTCAATTCGATGGTCGGGAAGCTCTTGACGGACGTCACCGACGGCAGCGACCGTGTGCGATGCAGGAGCGAGCGCGCATACGCGGCTGCGGTGGTCACGTGCGACGTCGATGACGACACGGACGACGCGGCTGAAGACGACGCTGCCGAGGACGCCGACGGAGAGCTGTGATGAACATGCATGCTGGAACAGATAGCAACTCTGCGATCAGGGACGTCTGGCTGTGACAGTGACGGACGGACGGAGCGCGAATGGCACACACACACCGAAGGGACTTGCTTGGTGACTGTGCTGGCGCAGCAACAATGGAGGCGTGAGTGAGTGAGCGAGCGAGTGAGTGAATGGCCAAAGGTCCGCCGTTTGGCTCTGGAAGGGGAGCAAAGCATTGCGCGCGAAGAACGTGCGATTGACACGACGATCCTGTGGGATCCGTAAATGGATTGGAGGGATCCGTATTTGAATCAGTCGGACCGACGGTTTCGCATGTCAAACAGGCGCCTGGATGGAGCCTAATGGTCGAGCAGTTGAAGGGGTCAGTTACAGAAAGCTTATTCCCTTCCATGTACTATTGACATCGGCGATCACCTTTGCATATTCTGAACAAGGAAGCAGCATGTGACTCAGACAGACAGACAAACAACGTTCGTCGCTTGTCGTCTGCACGAAGCAGCTTTGATTCTTCAGCACGAAAGAAACTAGACATTCAAAAACCGACGCATCGCAACGACAGCTAGAAAGTTTCCATGAGCACGCACCGTATCGTATCTTATATTCACGGATTCCAGTAACAACTCGTGTTTTAGGATGTGAATGATTACCCATCACCCATCAAGGATACAGGATTTCATAAATAAGCCATATACGATATGCCTCGTCTCTATCGCTTTCTGGATGGCAAGATTATGTGAGTTTCTTCAGGAAGTGATGACGCAGCATCGTCAACTCGCACGAAGTCTGGTGTGCCACCCTTGATCACAACTCGAAAATCAGCAAAATATTATTCTGCAACGTTCCGAGGGCAACGCAGTTCGTGTGGTGCACCAGTGCAGTGAACTGAGCACTCAGGTGTCATCACATCGAGCTCGCTCTCAACGTATCAGACCTGTATTGTTAAGAGCGTGCTCTTCTGGCTGAAAATGGCCTCTGTGTGCGTCTTCACGAAGAGAATACTCCCCGGCATTCGACAACTCCCCCTCAGTCATTCTCCCAAGCTCCAACTCCCACAAGAAAGCCAATTTGCATTCCGACTTTGGTCGGATAAACTGACTCGCCTAGAGTCCTTCGAGAAAAATCTCGCTGGTTGTGTGCATGCATGCATGCTGCATAGCGCACTATCAACGAAGTCGGAATAGTGCGTGCTGCCATCGCATAGCTTGAAGGAAAAGAACATCGTGACCATGTGTCTGCCTGTGTCCAGTATCGACCGGCAGATTCTCTCCGATTTCTCACATAGCTCCATTTCTCTAGCGTTTATAACTTCTCATCTCATCATATCCTCCTCTTCATTTCTTCGCGAACAAGTCCTCCATGAGCTGCTCCCGGGTGTACGAGCTGCTGCTCAAGCGCGCCTCATGGGACCGTCGTCTTCGGATGAGGTCGTCGCCTCCGTCCACGCTGTAGTCTCCGTAGCTGCTATACGAGTGGATACTGCTGGTGGTACTGTCCAAGTTCAGATTGCGGGCCAGCGCGCGGTCAAGGTACGATACGTCCACGCAGCTGTCCTCAGACAAAAAGGTCGAGACCGATTTGCTTCCAGCGAGCTGGAACATGTGATCGAAGTATGCTGGCGGCTGCTCCACGCCGACGCCGTCCCAGAGGATCCGCGAGCCGCGCTGCTTGGCCACGCTCACGAGACACTCCTTGCAGAAGCGGTCGATCAGCGGCCTTCGAGCATTGTCGAGCTCAAAGAGCTTCTTCTCTTCCGAGCAGCTCTTGCACACGTTCTACAGACAGAGCACAAGAACCCAGGTCAGCCAGACTGACTATCACAGAATTGATATTGCGGCTAGAAATTGGTTGAGTAGCTTTGCATTGTTACCTGTTGGCAGCCTGTGCACAGTGTCTGGACGCTAAACGCACCGCGTCGCTCTTCGCAAACGTGGCAAATGTTGCTAAAGAAGCACAAAACAACACCGAGGTAATAGGTTAGTCATGCACTCGCAAATCCATTTTACAGGTCGGCAAACAGCGCAACACTCACATGTCGCTCAGCATGATGGAACTCTCGCTCGTGCGGCTCGAGCTGATGCTCTCCTTGAGCTGCGAGAGCTTTTTCGCCTCCGAGGTCTTGATCGAGTTCACGACCGTGAGCCACACGCGCGCGATCGCGTAGTCCGAGATGCGCTGCGGGAAGCTACCGCTCGCATAGAACTCGCCCAGGAAGAACGTCTCCACCCGATTGCCCGTGCGCTTGTACAAATAACAGATCGATGCGTGCGAGCGGATAACATTCTTGAACATGTTCGCGGGCCACTCGGGACGATCGATCGACTGCAATAAATGGTAGGCGATCTCATTACCGTCAGCGTCGAACGTCGTGCCCTGGCGCTCGTAGGTGAGCATATCCCGGTCACTTGACAGCGAACCTCCTGGTGTCTTCACGGCGACCCACTTGATGCCTGCGAACGTGAACGGATCGTCCGGCGTGCGCTTCTCGCTCACATGGAGCACTCTGCCGGCAATCGCCTTGGATTTCAGAAACGCCTTCATGCACATGTACTCGTTCGTGGTCTCCGAGTACATGCCGTCCATGACGTCCTCGAGTGAGCCATCGATCTTGCCCACGCCGATGAGCAGCGACACGCGCGGGTCGCCCGTGCCTTTGACGCTTCGGTAGATCGACGTGCCGTTCTTGCTGCGCACGGGCGTCCAGAGTTCCTTGTTCACTTCGCCATTGTATTTCGCGTACTCCTGCACAGTGCAATAGAGAAGGCGGCCCACGACGCGGTCATAATGCGCCTGCTCCTCTGCAGTCAGGTGGATCTTTGGGAACTGCTTGATGGATGAGACCGGCGGCAGTGACCGACCCCGTTGCACACGCGTGTACGCGTCCGCTGCTGCTGTGTAGGACGTGGACGAGGTCACGCCCGACGACGAGGACACTCCAGAGGACGGCGGCCCCGAGGAACGCGAGGACGGTGGCCCTGAGGACCCAGAAGACGCGGACGAGAACGACCGCGAGCTGGTGCTGTTCATGGAGGGAAGCAAATCAGTTCGTCAAGGTAGTCTCAGTCGGTGCGAATGGAGGAGTGGGCTAGCTGGCTGGGATCGCAGGTGGTGGACTGGGTGGAGTGGGGATTTGGAGACTGGAGAATGACAGGCAATAAGTGGGATTTGGATGGTGCAGTTGTGTTTGACAGGCGCGTGTGTGCGCACACGCACACGGCGCACGAAGAGGCAAAAGAGAGAGAGAGAGTGAGTGGGAACTCCTTCGTTGCATCATCTTCACGAGTGAGTGAGGGTGGGATAAATGGAACGATAGTAGCACCATGTGCGAGGAGCCGTAAATAGTGCTGGACTGCCGTATCCAAAGCAGCGGGTGGCTGGATGGAGTCAGATTCTTCGGTACTGTATTGCTCTCAAATCAACGCTGCGTTTTGCGAATAATGGAACACATACACGAACACGTATGCACGCACCTACCAAAGAAACCTTTGTTTCACCTTTGAAGTGGTCACGGCAGACGGAGCGTCCCGAGGCAATCACTCATACAAAATCAGCAAGCGCTTTCGAACGACAAAGTGAACCCGTTCGCCTCAGCAAAAGTCCAAACATCAGCCACCCAAACCCGAATGTAATAATTTACGGTATACGGTCATTGATGCCGTAACTCATCGTTTTCGACGGCTCTCCGTCTCATCTGCAGAAAAGGGTACACAATTCCATAAACAGTACATTTCCATTTTTCTCTTGCTTGCACTCTCTCTGGCATCATCTGCCCATTCATAATCGCTCTCGATGAAAATGCTGAAACATGGATTGAATGACAACCAAAATGCAGTTCTATTCGCTTTATAAACAATGATGGTGTCCGGCCTGAAAGCTCCCTTTATCTCTCTCGATGGGTCTCGCACTGGGTTTCACTTGGCTCGGTCCCCTTCCTTCCTCTGTCTTCTCAGTCCGAGCCCAAGTCTGAGAGCAGCTGCTCCCTCGTGTACGAGCTGTTGCTCAGGCGCTCGGCGTGCGAGCGCTTCCGTCTTTCAAGCCCTTCGTTCAAGTCGCCATCACCCCCACCAAACTCGCTGTTGTAGCCGCCGTCGACGTACTCGTACTCACCCGCAGCGGCCGCAGCGTCGTAGAGTCCGATCTTCTTGAGCGAGATGTCGAGGTACGCCACGTCCACCACGCTGCTGTCGTCCGAGAGCAAGGTTTCAACGGTTGAGGAGACGTCCAAGTCCGTCACAGACCTCGATGTCTTCTTTGCATTCTTCTTGGAGAGCTGGAAGACGTAGTCAAAGTAGGCCGGCGGTTGCTCGGCGTCCACGCCGTCCCAGCGGATCTTGGAGCCGCGCTGCCTGGCCACTTGCTCGAGACACTGTTTGCAGAAGCGATCGGTCAGCGGCTTGCCGGACTTGTGGTCGAGCTTAAAGATCTTCTTCTCCTCCGAGCACGACTTGCACACGTTCTTCAGGAAAGAGAGACATCACAAAGTCACCTGTGAGCCATACAATATAGTGGATATGGCTCAGCATGGCTGCGCGATTTCTTGCTTACCTGCTGGCAGCCGCCGCAGAGCTGCTGGGTATTGAACACGCTCCGGCGATCGTCACACAAGTAGCAATTGTTGCTGCAAGTCATTCATACACAAAACAAGCACAGCAATGAGCAACTCCGACAACTCCAGCAAACCTTGTACAAGTTGCTCATGGCGACTCACATGTCTGCTATGGTCATGGAGCTCGTGCTCGAGCGGATGCTCGCGGCCTGGCGCAGCTGCGAGAGCTTGCGCGCCTGCGCGCACTTGACGGTGTTCACGACCGAGAGCCACTTGCCGGCGATGCCGTAGTCCGAGATGCGCTGCGGGAAGCTGCCGCTGCCGTAGAACTCGCCCCAGAAGAAGCTCTCGACCTTGTTGCCCTTGCGCTTGTATAGGTAACACGTCGAGCAGTGCGCGCGGATGAGCCCTTTGAACGTATTCGCGGGCCACTCGGGACGATCTACAGACTGGAGCAGGTGGTAGGCGATCTCGTTGCCCTCGGCGTCGAACGTCATGCCCTGGCGCTCGTAGGTGAGCAGGTCCCGGTCATACGAGACCGCACCACCCGGTGTCTTGGCTGCGAACCACTTGATCCCTGCAAAGTTGAACGGGTCGTCCGGTGTGCGCCGCTCGCTCACCTGCATGATAGACCCGACGATGAACTTGGACTTGAGGAACGTCATGACACTGCGTAGCTCGGCTGTGTGGTCGCTATACAGACCGTCCATGACATCCTCTAAGGACCCATCGATCTTGCCGATGCCGAGCATGAGCGTTACGCGCGGGTTGCCCGTGCCTTTGAGGTTGCGGAAGATTGCCATGTCCCGGTTTCGACGCACAGGTGACCAGAGATTCCGGTCGACCACGCCATTGAAGCCCGCGTACTCCTGCACCGCGCGATAGAGCACGCGGCCCACGACGCGGTCGTAGTGCGCCTGCTCTTCTGCACTCAGCTCGATTTGTGGGAAGCTCTTGATGGACGCGAACGACTGCGTGTGGTGGTTGTACGAGTGCTGCGCGTGCGAGTATGCGGCGGCCGTGGTCTCCACGGACGTAGACGACGACACGGTCGACGACGCCACGGACGCAGCCGAGGAGCTCATCTACACTGCTGGGTGCTCACACACTGCTGCGTTCGTTTTTCTAATGCTTCAGCCTTGAGTTTGGTCTGACAGCCAGCTGGCCGGCCAAACAGCAAATGCAGCGCAACATGGGGACTTACCTCAACCCATTCATTCGAAAATCACCACCCAGTTGATACCACCTGGAAACGCCGTAAATACGTGAATAGAGCGCATTCCATGGAATGTTGTGTGTGCTGCACGAGCATTTTTCGAATCTTTTTGCGACTTGTCAAGGGACTTGAGGAGCTAAGCAGTGGCGCCAATTCATGATGACAGATTTGCTTCGTTGTATTATAACGACAGCTCGCTGAAGGCGATTGCTTATGCGTTCGTACGTACGCATTGACGGTGCTTGGTGTCGTAGTCGAAGGAGGAAACAGATCATCAACGAGAGCCTCAGCAACAAAAGTGGCGCAAACTTATTTACGGCGATTGCCGGTTTTAGAAACAAACAATCAGCGCATCACTTGGGTCAATTGCGGCAGCCATAAACGAGACCGACAGCGATATGGTTTTTCTGGGTTTTTTTCCCATCTGAATGGAAAGTCTCTGACTAGGACTCCATACCAGTTTTGGTATTTTACGAAAACATATTTGTAAAAATGACAATACTGGCTACAATATCAAGCTTTTTGAGGAAATATTTCATTGAATGCACTATTCAGCTCCTTTTCTCTTGTTTCTGATATGTAGGAGCAACCACCAGTGAACCAACTGGACGTTTTCTGCCTCAGACTTTCATTTTCTTCATAGCATATCGCACAAGCAAACTGTTGCTCACGCTTCAATTCAAATCAAGCTCATTTATAATTTTATCTCTCTACTATCATCTTTATCAAATATTGTATATTTAACTAGATTAGTGTATGTGAATAGACAATAAGCTAACCCCATTTACTCAATACAACAGGTTTCGATTACCCCCAACATTTTGGACTCGAAACACGACAAAAAGTACCTACATGAAGGAACGAACGAAACAAAAGCTACTGCACACCACTCCGTAATGCCCTGCCGTTCTTGACTGGATCTCTCTGCCACATTTAGCACTCGAGCGCTTGGCGCTTCTGGTAGGTACCACGCTCTGCACCTCCAGCCACGTCGTCACGCACTCATTCATAGTCGGTCGTCTTCGGAGAGGTCGCTCTCGTCATCATCTTCGATAAAGCTCATGGACAGATCCAGCAGCAGATCGAACGAGTCGCTGAGCGTGTTGCGGTCGCTCTCGCAGGACTGGGTCGTGGACTCGACGTCCATCTTTGTCCTCGCAGCAGCTGAGGAGGACGCTAGGTTGTGGTTGCTGTCGGTTTTTTGCATTGATGAGGTGTCCTCTGGAGGTGGACGCTTGAAGTCCGGGACAAGAGACGCCGCTGCGTGGACGCAGAGCACGCAAAAGAACTCGGTTTGCGGCTTGGCTGTGCGGCGGTTCATCTGGAACACGTGGCGCTCACGAGAACACGCCTTGCACATCGTCTACACCATCGTGGCACGCATGCACAGAGTATTCAGAGGTCAGACGGGTCCACAAATCGTGAAGGCAGCCACTACTGAACCAAAATTGGCAGTCCTGAGTGACTCACCTGAAGACACCCAGCGCATGGGACATAGCTGCTGCTGAATAACGTGGGTTTCACATTGCAGAGATCGCAGTGGACACTGCGCCATCCAAGAGCAGCAACAAGAGATATTGGGAGCGAGGAGTCAGAATAACCAGGATAGTATCAAGTATCAACAACAGCAACAATCGAATAGCGCACCTGGACGAGATCTTCTTGGTCTGCGCGGACTGCATCAGCTGCGACAGTTTCCTCGCCTCAGCACACCGGATGCTGTTGCTCACTGCGAGCCACTTGCCCGCCATCGTGAAGTCCGACACGTACTGCGCTACGTTGCCGCTCGCAATGAATTCGCCCCAGAAGAAGCACTCGACAAGGTCGTCCGAATGCTTGCGGTACAAATAGCAAGTCGCAGTGTGCGCGCGCTTGAGGTTTTTCACCGTGTTCGCTGGCCACTCAGGACGATTCACGGACTGGTAGATGTGGTACGCGATCGGGTTGTCATTCGCGTCGCGCGTCTCGCCCATTCGCTGGAGCAACACCCGGTCAATCTTTCAATTAGTGCACGTGTGTGACAATTGAATCACAACAACATAGCATAGCACGCACCTCGTAGGTGAGCAGGTCACGATCTTTGACCAAGTTGCCCAGCGTCACCTTTGCTGCAAACCATTTAATGCCAGCAAAGCGGTACGGATGCTCTGCATTGCGCCGCTCGCTCACGTTCAGCACCGCGCCATCAATGAACTTGTACTTGAGCAGTGTCTTCACCGTGCGCAACTCGTCCGTTTCGTCGCAGTACAAACCGTTCATGACGTCGTCGACCGTACCTGGGATCAACCCCGCACCGAGCATGAGCGTGACTCCTGGCTTCTGGATGTTCGCCTCCATGTTCTTGTAGACGCCCATCTGCTTGCGCTTGCGCACAAGCGCCCATCTGGTCTTGTCCACGCGGACCGAGATCAATTTGAACTCGGCGAGGGTCCGGTGCAGCAGCGTCAGCGCCTGGCTGTCGTACTGGCGCTGCTCGTCCTCCGTGAGCGAGATCTGCGGGAATCGACCGTCCGCGACTATTTTCATGGCCTCTTGGTATCTTCTTGCAGACGGAATTTCGGGTCGGCGCTTGTGAAGGAGATTGAAAGCCAGTTACAGTGGTCGTGGAGCTGGCTGAGCAAATTGTCGAGTGAGAGTTCGATGGAGCCGCAGAGAATGGGGAAAGACCCGATGTGGCTCTGTCGTATAGCAAGGCCCTGGTGGTTGCCTGTCCATCTGCTGTAGTGTGGTGCCGAGGGAGGGCTGTCAGCCAGTGTATTCATTCATTGACTGGGTGTCCGGTGTCGCGGCTGGGGGAGTGGGGAGTGGGGGGTCGATCAAACCACTCACTTCAACGAGGTTGGTCAGTGACAGCCGGTGCTCAGCTTCTGTGTCCATGTGACTATTGTTTTGATAGTGACATGCTGCTTGCATTTTGTAAGAGTCACTCTAATGAAGTAAAACAGAACCTCAAAAAGTGACAACCATCAAACACCGAGCCGACACCTCTGCATAAGTATCATTCTGTTATTTTACCTCTTTGAATATCTACCCATATATTTTTACATTGAGAAATCCGACTTATATTATGTAAACTTCGTGCTACATCAGCTAATATAAAGGGTTTGATTGCTGAGGCGGACTTGTCCTGCCTGTATCAGTGGCGTGACGAGGCTGCATCAACGTTGAAGAGCACGTACGACTCGCTCGCTCTTGGGTTTCCAGGTCGTTCCGGTCCGTAGAGGAGGATCTGAGATGCCTGTCCCCTGCTTTGACGTTGACGCCACACAAGTCGAGTACGCACCCCGAATGCACGCAATGGCGCACCAGGATCAGAATGAAGGGCTGTGCCATCCAAAGTGAGACCTCAGCCAGTCTCATCAACTCTTGAAGCCCAAGAATCCTCAGGATTTCGAAGATGACCACGGTGGTCATCCTCAACAACCACAGCGTCGCGGTGGCATCTTCATTGCGTTCTCCAACGCCATGAGAATCAACGTCGTGAGACTCAACAACTCTCTGAGACCCAGCGAGTGATTGTGGCGTAGATTGGTGCGGCAAGATCACACGCCACCAGTGAAGGCTTCCCTGGTTTTGGGTTCTTTTTTTAACGAGTTACGCTCCAAACGAAGACATGAACCGCAAATCGTAATCACACAGGAACGGATGACAGCTGGCCAGTACACGCATTCTCCTCTGATGATGTCAAGCTCGGGACCGGAGCAGTACGGTACCTATCGTGAGTATCTCGCAACCGTTGTCATCGCCGATGACCAGGATCGGGCACGTTTCCCCCAAAAGCAACGAGAGCGATGAGCTACATTATGTCTGTTATACAACTACTGCAGTTTCGTAGTGAACGTGCATCAGTCAAGTGGACATCCACACGAGGAGGACGCTTGTCCTCCGTGCGGGTCAATGATGAGAGGCAACGTGCAGATGCTGCATCATGATTTGATTCTCAATATTGCTCCAAGTGCATTTAGCAGACTGCATTCCCTTTGTTTATAAAACGAAGCCTTTGAGCACGAGGATATCTACACATAACCAAAAGTGTATCAGAAGTACAGCACCAAGCAGCGCGACCTCTTTCTATTTTGTAGGGTTTCTCAGCGTCCAAGAACGTTCATCTTCACTCTCGTCCATACTCGGTCTCCATTTCACGTGAGAGGCAATCGTCGTAGTCAGACAAGTCGCTCTCACTGACTTCTTCGACGGAGCTCAGCGTCAGATCCAGGAGCCGATCCAGCGATACGTCACTATCACTTCTGCCGCGGCTGCTCCCGCGCGAGACCGTCGCGTTGTTGAGGTCAGGCTGTGGTAACGCTGTTCGGCTGTCATGATCTCTCAGCGACACAGTGTTTTCTTCAGATGGACACTTGGCGTGGGGAAGAACCGACGCCACGGAGCGGATGCAGAGGACGCAAAAAAGCTCGGTCTTTGACTTTCCCAGAAGAAGCACTTGACGAAACTCGGCGAATACATACGATACAAGCAGCAGGTCGGTGTGTGCGCTCGCGTGATGTGCTTTAGCATGATTCCTCCAGTTTCCAATAGCACCTCGCGGCTGGGGGCATGGGTACTAGCTATTATCACTCTCGTATGAATCGGGATTCTTTTCTCTTTTCGTCTTGCGGCTCTTCCACAAATTTCGCGCCACACGAGCAAATGCACAGCGCACACGTTGATGAGAACATCACGCTCGACACTTACTATTCAGGTTACAGACATGGAAAACTGGAGTACCGAGCAGCAGAACAGGGATACGATGTGAACGGTTTGAAATGGAGCACCCGACTGGTAGTGTAGTCTACCATAGTGATGCTCAGGATGCGGATGCGGAGGTATGATGGCTCGTCCGAGTAGCCCAGCTTGATATCCATTCTTGATATTACCCCATTGAACCGTGCGTTTGCTGGCCACGCTCACTTTTCCCAAGGAAGACACCTGCCAACGAGGGACACCCAACAAGTGGACGTCTTCACGAGGTGGACACTTGGCCATCACTCGGATTCAGCGAGCTCACCAAGCGGATGCACAGGATACAAAACAACCTAGTTTCTGGCTCGTTTGTGCTGTGGTTCATCTCGAAAATGGGGCGCTCCAGAGAGCACGACCTGCACACAGTCTAGAACAAGCATGAACAGCAGGCAAACTCACAGTTGTTAGAGGAAACCAGACATCGGAAGTCGGCCTGACGTACTTCCTGTATCTCCAGACGTTGGATCATCACAGTACCTGGAGACACGCGGCGCATGAGAAGTGGCTGACGCCGAACAGCGCAGGTTTTGCCTTACAGAGATCACAATGAACACTGCGATAGCAGGTATCAACAGGTTAGTCAACCATCCGCTCCTTGTTCCTGTTGCGCCAATAGCAATATTTGCAAAATACCTCGACGAGCTCTTCTTCGTTTCCGCAGACTGCATCAGCTGCGACAGCTTCTTCGCCTCGGCACACTGGACGCTGTTACTCACGGCGAGCCACTTACCCGCCATCGTGAAGTCCGACACGTACTGCGTCACGTTCCCGCTCGCGACAAAGTCGCCCCAGAAGAAGCACTCAACGAGACTCGGCGAGTGCTGTCGGCATAGATAGCAGGTGGACGTCTGCGCGCGCTTGAGGTTCTTCATCGTGTTCGATGGCCACTCGGGACGCTCGATGGACTGGAAGATATGGAACGCGACTGGGGTGCTATTCACGCCCTGCGTCTCCCCCATGCGCTATGATCAAACACCAAAGGCGAACCAGGAGTTAGTATATTTGCCAGCACAACTATCGTAATTTATGTTATCAAATGGCGCGCACCTCATACGTCAGCAGGTCGCGATCTTTGACAAGGCTACCCAGCGGTGCCTTTGCTGAGAACCATTTTATGCCCGCGAACTGATACGGATGCTCCGCACTGCGCCGCTCGCTCACGTTCAGCACCGCGCCGTCGATGAACTTGTACTTGAGCAGCGTCTTGACTATCCGCAGCTCCTCCGTTTCGTCGCAGTACAAGCCGTTCATGACACCATCAACGGTACCAAGCATAAGACCCGTGCCGAGCATGAGCGTGACTCCTCGTTTCTGGATGTTTGCCTCCACGTTCTTGTAGATGCTCATCTGGCTGCGCTTGCGCACGAGCGTCCACTTGGCCTTGTTGACGCAGTTGCGGTGCGAGTGCGCATTGAACTCGGCGAGCGTGCGATGCAGCAGCGTTAGCGCTTGGCTATCGTACTGGCGCTGCTCGTCCCCTGTGAGCGAGATTTGAGGGAAACTAGTCGCCGTCGCCTTTGCTATCAGCACAAGTACTCGGGTGTACTCGGGTGTACTCGGGTGTACTCGGACTGCTTGATGCTCCAGGAGGAAAATGGAGAAGTCCTGGCAGGTTTGGAAGCTATCGTTCAGCGTAGGGGTGGCTCAGACGCGCCAGAGAGCGCGTGCGCGTGCAAACAGGATCGTTTACGTGACGCAGGCAGTCAGTTGGCCAGTTGCGCTTGATGTGCTGATCGAAGGCGCAAAATGGTCCTCTGGTGTGGAGGTCTCACTCTGGTTGGTATTGATTGATTGGCCTCAAATAGGTACAGCAGTGCTCTCTTGGCACAGACCCCGCTTTAGTGTCCTTTGAAATGGAATTTGATTTGGAATGTGTATGCGTCATTGAAGCGAATTGAGATGCGTCGCTCCGAAAACCATCTGGGGTTCAAGCTGATCATCGAACTTCAAATTTTGATTCCATATACAGGCATCTCTCAAAATACCGCCCACCACAATCAATTAATATCCTCTTTAAAACGATCAGGATAGCATCGCAATCGCTTTCAAGAGGATTTCACAAATGCACTTGACTGTCACAAACAAAAAGCACGACTCTGCATCG
>JAADVN010000342.1:0-21369 GCA_023335535.1 Globisporangium spinosum | reverse complement strand
TGAAAGCGACGACGACGCTCGGAAAGGATGGCTGCTTTTCAGTGGACTGCTGCTATTGTTCTGTTTCGCACCTAAAGACGAGGTCTGGTCACTGGATGAGAGGTTCAAGCCGATCTGTGCCTTGATCAGCGCCATCGGGAGATTCGAGAGCTCAGCATTCGCCATCGGCTCGTTCGCGTAGAACTTCCGGATCTCCAACGATGGTGCTGCTGGGACTAGAGATTGCTGCTTTGTTTTTGGAGTCACTGTCTGCGCCGGTTGAGCTGGTGTTGTTGTTGTAAATGCGGTACTGTTTGGTACGCTGTGGGCTGATTTCGGTGGGATATTCGACGAGTTCTCGGTCTCAAATGCCCCGCTCGATCCACTCCAAGCAGACCGGTCTTCCATTGCAGCGCTGGTATTACTACTGATGGGTCCACTTGCAGATGGCGGCGCTCCTTTCTGTCAAAGCAGGCGCTGCAATTCCATTTTCTGGACCTCAGTCTCGCGCCGACACTCGCGCTCCAGGTTAATCTCACGCTGCAGTCCATTGACGCTCATCTCTTTCTGCTGCTCAGCAGCTTGAAGGCGAGCAGAGAGTTCCGAGACCGTTTCATTCGCCGCCCCCTGACACCACTCCAGGCGCTGCGTGAGCGTCAACACCTCCGTGTTGGCTTTGGTCAACTCGCTCTTGGTTCGCTCCAGGTTTTGCTTTAGAGCTTTGCGGTCACTCTGCCACTGTTGTTGATGGCCGCTGGTCTGGGACCTCACGGACTCATACTCTTCTTTCATCGTCATGTACAACGACTCGATCTCTCGCTTTTCCTTCATCACCTTGGCCATATCGTCTCGAAAACGCTCTTCGAGATCGTGCATCTCTCTTGCCTTCGCATCGAAAGCTTGCTTCGGCTCTGCATTCTTCGCCTGGAGACTGTCTTTCGCATTCACAAGCGGCGTGAATTTCCGCTCGTACTCTGCAATTTTCAGCGCTTTCGCCTCCAACTCCTTGCTCAGTTTGTCGACCTCTTGCTTTTTTTGATCGGGTGTGTTGGTCAAGCGAGATAACTTGAGCATCATCTCGTTCTCCTTGTCCGAGAACTGGTCTTTCTCCAAGCGAAATCCGGTTTGCAGCTCCTTCAGGTCCAGTTCCTTGCGACGCACGTCTTCGTCGATGGCTTTCAGCTGGGACTTGAGCATTTTGTTCTCCTTGTGCAGCCGACTCTTTTCGTAGGAAATCGTTTCCTGCGCGTTCTGCAGCTCGATCATCAGGTCGTTGATCGTCGCGTTCGCGGCATTCTGGATTGACGTCATCTTGGTCTGCATCTCCTCCACCAGCGCGTTCGCGTCGTCGCCCTCGGTGCGCAGATCCTCGACCTCCTTCCTCGCCCACTCCAGCTCGCTTTGATAATTCTTCTCTTGTACTCGTGCGTCGTGTCGAATGGCCTCAAAGTGCCGCAAGACGTCCTGCGCTTCGTCTGCGACTCGGTGGAGCTCTGCCTGCAGACTCGACTTTGTGCAACTCACTCGATCAAACTCGTCCTTCAGCCGTGTGTGCTCGGTCTCGAGCGCTTCGAGTTCTTCCTCTGTGCCGTCCTACTGCTGCGCAAACAGCCGCTTCTTTTAATGCGAACGCTTCTTGAATAACCTGGTCGTGTTGCGCCTTGAGACTTGTGTACGCCACTTCAAAGCGCTTCTTTTCCTGCCCGAGTCCCAGCAGCTGCTGCTGGGACTTCTCAATCTCCTGCCGCACACTCTGGCCTTCGTTCATCCGCGATTTCTTGAGAAAGTCGGTCTTGGACTGGAATTGCGTCAGCATTTCCATCATCTCGTCCATCCGGTGGGTCTTTTCTTCCAGCGCTGCGTCTAATTCCTGCTCTTTCTCGAGCCATTTGGCTTGATCGCCCATGTATCGATGCGAGAGCGACTCGTACTCTGTCTGGATGCTGTTGAGCTGCTCCAGCATCTGCTCGTTCTCTGTCCTGAGCGCGTTGTTTTGGCTTCGAAGCGTTTGGACCTAGGTTTGCAGCTCTTTCAGCTTCATGTTGAGCTCGTCGGCTGTGCGTGTTGGTCTCACGTCCAGGTTGTCGTAGGTCTCTCGCAGATCGCTGTGCTCTAATTGGAGCTCTTTCCACGTGGCTCGAAGCTGGTCGAGCTCAATCTGTTTCTCATCGCGATTCTGGTAGAGCGCCTCCATCGACGAGTTTAGATGCTCCGCCTCTTGCAGCAAGTCCTTTTTTTCGTTCTCGAGTTGGTTTGTTCGCGTGCATTGCGAGTCGAGGCTTTTCTGAAGCTGGAGAACCTGGAGACCGCTATTCGTTCGAACTTCTTCAAGCTCTCTCATCGGCTGCTGCACTTGCGCAGAGAGTTTGGATCCGTTGCCGCCAGGCTGACGCGACAGCTACTGAAGCTCTTATGCTAGCGTCTTTGCATCGGCTCTCGTCGTCTCCAAGTCGGTTTGAAATCCTTGGCATTGCTGCAAAAGCTCTTGCTCGCGCTGTCGGAATCGTTCGCGATCACTGTCAAGATCCTGCTGTGCACAAAGTGCCGAGATCTTCATTTCGTCCATCACAGAGCTCAGCTGTACAAACTCTTCGAGCGCTGCGATGATTCGTGAAGGGAATGAATCTGTCGAGCCACTTTCAAGATTTCCTTTTGATGAAAGCAGCTGCACGCATGTTCGCAGTCCATTTTGGTGGTGCTCCCACTGAATTTGGAGCTGTTCATACCGACACTGGGTATCTTGCAGCTCGCCCATCATCCGGTGAAGCTGGTTGTTCATTTCTTGCAACGTCGATGCCTTTTCGGTGCCGTTTTGGTGCAAATGCTGGTTTTCTTCATCAATTTGTCTCAGTCACCCCTGCAGCTCTTCGAGATTTGAGCTGGCTTATGCAAACTCCTTCTCTATCCTCGTGAGCTTGTCCTCGTGGTCGAGCGCTTGCAACTTCCACTGCTCTTTTTCACCCATCTCGCGCTCGACAGTCTCCTTATGGGACTGCTGGAGGTGCTCCATTTCGTCATGAAAGCGCTGCATCTTGCGCACCGTGAGCTCGTTCAGCTCCTCTTTTTGCGATCTCTCATTCTGGAATTTCTCGTTGAGCTCCTGGAGCTGGGTCTGCAGCATTGAGTGAACGCCGAGCTGCTCGGCTTCCTCATTCTGAAAGTGGCAAAAGCGTTCACTCCAAGTGGCTTGCGACTTTTCCAACTCCCCCATCACACTCGTGCACTTGCGCTCGTCTTCACGCTGCTTGACTTGCTGGAGCTCCTGGGTGACGTTCCCCAAGTGCTGACCGAGCTCTTGCTTCTCGCGGTCCCTGGTTTCAAGGTGGCCGCCAAGCTCATCGAGATCCTTTCTCAGGCCTCCCCTCTCTTCCTCGTACTGATTGAGCACCATGCGATGTCCTTCTTCCATCTTCTGCAGCGTTTCTTCGAGAGAATGGCACCGCGACGCTGCTTCCCAGCTTCTGCTGGGTTTCGAGCAGCTCTTGTGAAATATCCTTCAAGCTCTGCTCATAGTCAACTTTCATGTGGTCCGCCTCGCTCTGTCGTTTCTTGATCTCTTCGTTCATGATCGTGAGCTCATCAATGTGCACCTGCTCACTTTTTTTCAGGGTCTGAGTTGCTGAGGCAAGCTCTCGTCCCGTTTGTTCAAGCTGAGATGCAGTCTCGCGCTCTTTGTCTTACGCGGCCGCCAGCTGCTGGGTCATCACTGCGAGTTGGCGCTTCAAATCAGCGATTTCCTGCAGCTTCTCCTTCCACGCGTTCAATGTCCTCTCTGATTCCTGCTCCATCTGCGAAAGGAAGGAGCCAAGTTGGGAGATCATGTGGTCTTTCTTTTCGAGCCGTTGGATCAGACTCGCGCCGTCTTGGTCTCCATTGCTTGCTACGTCCACAGAGTTATTGGCTGGAGGACCTTGAGCTGGTTGCGCACTACCAGTTCCTTGATAGGTCGATCCAAAGTGACGCCCTGAATTGTCGTCTGTCATGGAATTCGTACTTGGAGCTCGAGGAATCGTCTGCGGCGCGCCCATATATTGAGAAACTGGGATCCCGGAGCTATGGGTTGAACGCCTCCAGAAGGGTACCCATACGCTGCGGCGGCGGTGGCTGCCATTCCCTGCTGGCGCATCTGCTGATGCTGAAGCTGTTGCAACTGATACAGGGACTCGTGATCTGGGACTCCCATCCCAGTGGTCTGAGTGGACATCATGTTCTCCATCGCGTAGGGGAATGCCTCGTGCGGAGGGAATACCATTCGGCTGCTGCTCTGACCACTACCAGTAGGGTGCGTCTTGTTATCTGGAACACTCCGCCTTTTCTTGCCGCTCGTTGGCGACATTCGCGAAGAGGACGACGGCGAAGACGATAGAGGGGACGCGAGCGCAATTTGCCCCGATGCAGGCAAGAGCGCTCGAGCGCTCCCATCCGACTTCATCTCTTCCAGGCCAGGAACGCTTTCTTCCGTCAGGATGGATTGCGAAGCCTATCGGACAACACCAAGTGGAATGCATGCAAAGGGTAAATGAGAGGGGTTCATCAAAACGAGCGAGCGCATCAATAAATAGCAAACGTATTTATACCTGCGAATCGCATCTCCGGTGCGTTTTTCACTCATCTCACAGCCTTCCTTATCTTCCACACCCTGATGCTTGGCACTGCTAACGAACAAGAAGATGGTTACTGGGTAAGTTTATCCAAGTTCTTTATCGTTTATAAGAAGAGATCCACGAAAAAGAATCGATACGAAAATGTAATTGACTTCCGAGCAAACCAAATGCGTGGCATAAGTACTATGTAGTCCCCACCTCTCTCTCTCTCTCTCTCGCCCGGCGCCTCTCGTTGACTTACTCGCACGCCAGCTTCGAGTCAAAGCTGCTGAGCGTGATCGCGAATGCCTGTAGCGGGCACAGCGGCCATCTAAAGTCCATCGTGAAGAGGTCTTTGCCCACGCGACCAAACTACAGCACGGCTGTCTCCTGGTCCTCGGGGGGGTCACGAGCTGGAAATTCTTCACCGATGCCATCACCACGCGGCCGTTGAAGTTGAGCACGTACGCGCACACCTGGTCGTTCCAGCGCGGCGGTTTGTGGATCAAGTACGTCAGGTTCGTGTGGTCCTGCTCCTTGCACTTGTTGACCATCTTGTCCTCTTTCGCCAGCGGATGCCAGACGACGCGCGTGCCGTCTTCGCGGCCGCGTGGAATGCACACTTTCATCTTTCGCGGTCCGTGATGGCCCAGCACGTTCGCTGCGTACATGGAGATACCGAGTCCTTGGCGAATACCCGCAGGACTCGACGTGATCGTTTGCGTGTCCGCGTCTTTTGGATTCACGCCGTTGTTGTGGATCGCAAACTCCGTGCCGAGAAAGTTTGCGCGCAACTTGCCAATGTAGTTATCGCTCCCGCGGCGCGAGAGGTCGCCTCGCTGCATCGAGATGAGGTAGTTATTTGTGCGGTTCTTTGGGCGTTTCTTGGCTGTGAGCAAGAAGCGGTCGCCCTCTTTCATGTACAAACAATACTCTGGGAACATCTTGTTCGCGCCAGACTTGTTGCGCTCAATGTAGCACTCGACCACGTCGTAGGCCTTCGGGATCGGACGCAGCAAAAACGCCTTCATGTCCGCCATGTCGAGCTTCGGCTTCTTCACAGTCGCGCCACCACGAGGCTTGGACGATGATGAGTCGTACGTGGTTGCGGTATTGCCGCCGTTCCGCTCGTCGTCGGATGAGAAATCGGGCGACGTAGATCTCGATCTTGAGCCCGAACGAGAGCGCGATCTCGAACGAGAGCGGTCACGCGCAGTCGCCTCCTAACAGTGTATAAAAATGATGAGAAAAACAACCTTTTGCTACCTTTTACGCAAGCAAAGCAAAGATTAAGGCTTACGTTTTTGGAAGTGCCTCGGGCTCTGCGGCTGTCATCATCGTCGTCATCGCGATCACCTCGAGCTCTGCTCATTATTCAGGTCGGAAACCGTAATGTTAAATCTCCACATACACCTACGCATACAAAGCAAGAAGACAATAAAACACATACTCGGTGCGCTTTGCGGCAAATTTGTCCGTCTCCGCTGGGCAGGCTCAAAACCCTTGCTTGCACGACGGCGATCAGTGTAATCGTCCTTGTCCCGCGAAGTGCTGCGCCCCCTGTCGCTGCTGGTGTTCAAGCGGCTCTTTGGAGTCACATCGCGGTCATCGCGTCCGCGATCACGCTCTCGCTCGCGGCTGCGATCACCTCCTCCTCGTTCACGCTCGCGCTCTCGCTCACGATCACGATCATTGCCACGCTCGCGGTCCCAGTCACCTCGACCACCGCGGTCGCGCTCTCGGTTAGTTGAGTCTCGCCCACTTCCGCTCTCTCTATCACGATCATAGTCCCGGTCATAGTCTGCATCGCGGCCAACGCGGTCTCGGTCGTCTGTTCCTCCTGTGCGACGGGGCTTCCTGTCGTCGTTGTCATCACCCACACCGCGACGAGGATACGAAGCGTCTGCAGTATACCCTCTGCTGCCGCTGCGCACGGTGCCGCTGGTGCCTCGACGCACTGGGATCACATCGTCATCGTCATCATCGTCTCGACCGAATCGCCTGTGTGAAAACAAAACAACCCTGCGTGTTAGTACGAGTGTTCTAAACGAAAGACAACTAAGCGAGTATTCTTACGAGGGCTTGTCGTCGACATCCATCGACCGTGGAGCCGAGTACTGCTTCGGAAGCGACGTGTGCACGACGCCTATGTGCCATATAAAAGCAATCATTAGTATCGAAAGCAACATGCCATATTGTGCAGGTTTTTAGACGTTATGCACATACCGCCGCCTATCCACTCTTGGAGTTTCTTCTTCTGCAGATCGCGCTGCTGCTGGATCACATTCGTGCGCGAGCCCGAGAGGTAGTCGTCTCCGTCCACAATCGACTCGATATCCTCCTCATCCTTGAGCGAATTCGGGTGCGGCGCGTCGTAGCCCTTGCTGCTGCGCTTGTCGTCGATCGAGAGCGACTTGACGGCGTCCGAGACCGTGTCCATCATGGAGCCTCGCTTGGGCTTCCTCCCGTCGCCATCCTCGAAAGACGAGTCGTTCATAAACATACTCACGCACCGATCTCCTCTGTTTTGCGTCGCGCTTCTTCTCCTCCCAGCTATTCCTCTTCTCACGCAACTGCTGCTGGCGGTTCAAATGAGGCGAGGGCGACGACGCGGCGGGGAGGCGCGCAGGTCCGCGCTCCGTTACAAAATACGCGTTCATGCTGGCTGCTGCTGGCGTTGAACACACGAGTATTGGGCGTACATAATTAGCAGCTTTCATGGGGGGTTCGTTCCCATGTACGGACGCAAGGCGGGCCAATTGTCATGCGGGAGGAGGAAGGGGCAGCAACAACGTGGGCTGGAAATAGCGCCAATTGGTGAACCGCATGGGCAGCGTTGGATGAATTGCTTCTCCGCAATTTGGAAATTGGGTTCACGCTGCTTGGCGTCTTCTGAAGAAAGTTTCAACCAATACAGTCGCATAATTACGCGTAATAGACATCACTAAATCTTTTTCTTACATGTTTACTCTAGAAATTACCATATATCTTTTTGTAGATCACAGACTCCGTTTTATTACAAAAATACATACATAGCAATTCATTTTACCGAAATGAATTGAACTCATCCATGTTGGCAATTCGTAATTGAATCGAGATGTGGGCTTGGCTGGTGCTTGCGCAATTCATCGTTGAATCGCGGTGCGGGGGCGTGGTGGACAACACCTTTGAAACAAAAGAAACAAGAAAGCTCATCGGAGGATCAAGATCTTCCACGTTGGCTTCATCCTCCCGCTTGCCTGCCTGCCTGTAACTGCACTCGCCACCTCCTCTACGTCATAGTCGCCAGCACCACCAGCATCCGACCCTACTCGCGCGCTCCTGTCTTTTTTTGTGGAAGCTCACGACAAACAACTCTCTCTCTTTCTCTCTCTCACTCTTGCAACTAAAGAAAAAAATGACGCAGGCAACCAGCAACGCGAGCCGACCCAAAGGATCGGTTGGTGAGAAAGACAGCAGCAACAGCGCCGCTGCAGCTCCGAGACGATCGCAAACACCATCGCGTCAGGATCAGAAGAATGGCACTGGTGGCAATAGCAACAGCAGCGCCGGTGCAACGAAAGGCAAAATGATGAGCAACGCGCGCTCGACCTCTGCTCCAAAGCAGCGCGGCAGGAGCAGCACTGGACCGTCGTCAAGTGGATCACTGCCTCCCCCACCTTCCAGATACGAAGTTGCGCTGGCGAGAATGAAGAAAGAGAGTGAGGGAAAGAGCGATGAGGAGCTGCAGTTTTTGTTGCAGCAGTTGCTGCAGAATGCGCAGTTTGAAGATGCCGCGTACCTGATCTCCGCGAGTGCGTATCTGGACGCAAAGTTCAAGACCTCGGACGTCGTGCGCTTGATGCTGGAGGCGAAGCAGTTCGACCAGACCGCGCAGCTGATTCGTGATATGAAGCTGCAATCGAACCAGCTGCTCGTGACCCTGTTCGTGAAGGAGCTGGTGCGCTGCTCGCAATTCCACGCCGCCGTACGCTATGCACAGGAGATGGTGCAGAACTTTGGCAAGAAAGATTTCGGACCGCGCGACCAGGAGCGACCTTCCTGGACCCCGCAGGCGCTCATCCAAGCCATGCTCCGTGCGTTCCAGTTCAAGACCGCGCTGAAATTCTCCAAGCAATTTGATCTGCTGGATACGTTCCCGGCGTTACCGTTGGTCGCGAACATGTTTGAGGCTCGTCAATGGGAGGATGCGATCTCGAGTGTCATGGTACGTGCTCACAGTCGCTTAGCCTTTGCATCTGCTGACGCGGATTCTGACTCTGACCTCTTACTTCTCTTGCAAATAGGAATACCGATTGTTTACAGACTTCCCGATTGAAGCGTTGATCATGAAGATGCTGGGCGAGAAACAATGGTCGTTGGCGGTGAAATGCATGGGCAAGATCCAGCAAAAAGAGCTTCTGGACAAGTACGCGGACGCTCTTGTTCGTGAAGCCGCGCGCGCTGGAGACTTCATCGTGGCGCTGCGATACTTGCGCGAGTACAAGCTGGATCAAGCGGAAAACAAGCCGCTGTTGCAGTTTTTGGTGGACGCGATGATCACATTTGGCGAAATGTACAAGGCGATCAAGTATGCAATCAAGTTTGGCCTCGACAAGGAGGACCCCGAAGGCGAAGAGACTGGGGCGACTCCGTATGCCACGAAGAAGCTCATCGCGAAAGCGATCGAGATTGGACAATTCCACATCGCGACGACCTACATCAAGAAGCTGCGGCTGAAGGACCAGTTCGGGAAGGAGCTCGGCGAGATGCAGCAGAAACAGCAAACAAGACTGCGCGAGTTTCGTGAGTTTGTCAGCTTTCGCGAGGCGCAGTTCAACCATCCGACTGCTCAGCACCAGCTTTATGCGCTTATCGGTGACAAAATTGCAGCTGATGCGATGGACATCGTGGAGCTTGACCCCGTGTCTGTCGATATGGTGTTATCGGAAGTTGAAGAAATCGTCCCAAGAAAGAAACGAGAAGTTGCTGAGCAGAAGGCTGAAGAATCAGTCTTAGAAACCACGAGCAGCAGTCACGACGTGAGTCTTCAAAGCTCCACTGAGCGTCAGTCACGCTTCAACTTTGCGAGAACGAGTGTCCCTGATATCCAGCCGCCCTCCCTTCCACCGGGTACCACAGCAACTCAGAACAGCGAGTCCAGCCAACAGGAACGCACACACGCACCACCTCCTGGACTTGCTCAGTTTGCACAGCCAGTAGCCCCAGTCCGCACGGAAGAAAGCTCTTCAAGCTTCAACTTTGCGCAGTTTGCGAGCGCCTTGCACTCCAACGCCCCGCCTGTCCCGGTCCTGTCGCCGACTCATGCTCAATCGCTTCCAATGCCACCAGGCATGCAGCACCAGCAGATGCAGCAAAATCAGCAGTCAGCCCCGATGTACGCTCAGCACGCACCGATGCTCAGCAACCACTTTGGCAGAGGACCAATCCCCCCACCTCCGTCGTTCGCTCCGTCGTATCACCAGGGCAACTACGCAATGCAGAGTATGAATCCAAACCAAGCACCGCCGCCACTGCCATCGTACATGATGCCGCCGCCTCCCTCAGTGCCATCTCAGCAACAATACCCAAGCGGAAACGGCAAACCGGGTATGGACATTGCTTCGCTTGCTATGCAGTTCCACTCCAGCGGAAACGGACGTGGATTCGGAGCTCCATCAGGCTTTGGGATGAACAACCAAGGTGGTGCTCCAGTCAGTTACCCACCTCAGATGCCACCAAATGCTCCTTCTTCTGGTGCGCCACCAGCGCTGAACCACTTGTTCCCATCATTCGTGCCGCCGCCGCCACCTCCGCAATTTGCGCCGCCACCTCGATCGTCGTTCAAGCCGAGCATCGGGTACACGTCCGTGACGACAACGCGTCAAAAGAAATAGATAGATAAGTTTTTTTCAACAAGTAAATTGCATGATTCATTCAAAGCAACACCCATCGCAATTCGAGAGAGTGGTTGTTCCTTTCTTGTTAGCGGGCGGGGATTCCAAGAAGGAGATTCATCCAAAACACTCTTAGATCACGCACAAACGCGTTATTTCCTTCACCGTTCCTCTACACACAAACCATCATGAAGCTATCTCACTCATCGCATGACGAGCTAAGTATCTACTTCCGCTTGGCTTTTGGATCCTTGAGCTTGCTATCGATCTCTTCCCACGTTTTGCCACGGATACTGAAGAGCCGAGTCGCACGCTCCGCAAGTGAGCCACTATAAAAAATCATACAATTTCAACATTGCGGTGTGAGTGAGTTCCGGGTTTTCATAATAGTAGGCATCAGTGAAAAAATAACAATGGGCTTACCCGCATTTCAGTCCTCGGTGCTGAAGTTCCTGCTTCAGTGCCTCAAGCCCGAGTTTCTCAAGCTGGTCTGGACTTTCGAACTTGTTCAGATTGATTGGCTCATGAGGAGGTCGCACTTCTTGTTCAGGCTTTTCAGTCGTAGTCACAGGCACAGCAGCAGTTGCCATCTGGCCATTGCTTGACTTGCCACTGGAAGTCGTCGTCGCCTTCTTTTCACTGTCGACGGTGATGGCGTCAATAACCGACTGAGATCCCTCTTCTTGGTACAAAAAGGGCTGGGCTCCAATGTTCATTAACAAGATCTCGGTCTGTTCGACGCTAACCGCTGGGAAAAAGCCCTTCTGTCTGAGATTCGCCGTGTCGAGACACTGAATCCCCTCGAACGCGACGCCCAACGCTTCACCATTCTTGGAGAACGAGATCTTGCCTTCATCCAGGTCCAAGAGACACCCGATGACGTCGTTCTTCTCCCAGGACGACCCGAACTCACTCTCCTGGCCATTCGTCCACTTCAACTGGCGGTTGCCGTCATACGACCACGAGCGTGCGTGATCACCGACGCCATCTCCGGTCTCCGAGTTGGCTGCAAACGTTCCGTCTGCCCAGCCAATTTGAATGATGCCGTCCGTAATGAGTCGAACCTCATAGTACCACTTGCCCGTGGTCACGCGACAGCCAAATGCAGTAGCAGTGCCAAAGTTGCTTTGTCCACGAAGCTCGCAGAGTCCGTGCTTGAAGGTCGTACCGACGTTGCCGCCCATGGGCACCAACCAGAACTCGGACGCTGCATCCGAAGAGCGCAACGACACGTGCGTGGCATCAGGTGGCAAAACGCGCGCCTCTTCTAGAATGGTTTGCTTCGCCTGCAGCTTGTTCTTTGCATTGCGCTTGCGCATTCCTTGGCGGATCGCGTCGCCAATGTCGTCTGGGATCTCGCGCTCGTAGTCGACGTAGCTCTGCAACTCTTGCTGCTTCTTCTGGTATGCTTCCTCTTTCTTCGACTTCTTGAACTCCGTCAATCCCGTACCGCGCAATTCTTCTTCGCCGTGCGCGTAGTCGCAGTCTCGTCCACGAGGACAGCCCCACCATCGCGGCGCATTCGGAGGTGCCGATCGCCCGTTTTCACGCGCTTGAACCCAGCTCTTGCACAGGACCGTGTTGCGGCGGCGCTTCATGTACGACTTCTTGACGCCTTCAGCCCACGACGGCGTCGCCAGGTACCACCCCGGGATGCCGCTCGGCGTCTCTTCGTCCATGATCTCCTGGTCCGTGACGCCCTGCTTCTTGCGTTGCTCGCGTGCCTCGCCGTCATCGCGCCACTTCTGGACCGCGATCTCTTGGTTCACATGCCGCAATCGACGACCGTTGAGATCGCGGCACGCGCCAAAGCTCGTTGTTGCCTTCGCACCAGCTCCCTTGCCGCTGCTTCGAAGCATGGCGCCGAAGCCACCTTTACCACCACGCAAGCCGCCGCTCAATCGAGCACGCACCAGCACGGGAAGGCTTGGCACCAGCGCACTTTCGAGGAGCTTCTTGCCATTCGCATAGAGGTCCAAGAGACCCGCTGGGACCCCCTCACGCGCCTGCACTTGCTTCTTGACCGCATCGACAGTCGCTTGCGCACTCGGAAGTGAGATGCATAGCATGCGGTTGAACTGCACGAGGAACTCGATCTCGTCCGCCATCGTCGCTGTTTGCTGTTTCTGGTCGATTGCTTTGCTTTGCTTTGCTGTGTTGTCCAGGAGCCATCTTTCGGTCCTTGGTCTATATACGTAAATATTTATAAGCTTAGCATGACCTTTGTATAGATCTATAATTTTGGTCATAATACGTAGTTTTACGAGATAAATATATCAGTTTAAGGTTTATTAATATATGAGAAGCTATAGGTGTAAATAATGGAATGCAGTTGAACTTTCCATCTCAATCGATTGATGATGTTCACAAGAATCATTTTGTGGATCAGAAGAGTGCAGAAATGGCGGCAACCGCGACGCGAATGGTTGCGGCGTCGCTCCTGGCGGCGACCGCTGCTGCTGCGGCAGGAGAACACGCGGACGTACGTACGCATACAACCGTAAAGCACTTGCTGTGGTATCACTCTGCACGCTCTCCTTATCATCGTCGTGTCTAACAATGACGCTCTCTTTTCTTCAGAACGCTGCTGGGAAGCTGGGCTTTCAACCCATTTGGGGTGTCGCGCTCGCGCTCACTGTCATCGTTGTGACGCAGCTCGCGCTGCACTTCAGGGCTACGACGACAGCGGCATCAAACGCTAACGGGGAGAAGCAGGAAGAACAAGTTCAGTCGATGCTGCAAAAATACGAAGCGCTTGAGCGTCAAGCTGAAGCGAGTCCACAGGCGTACCCTGTGGGTGCATTGGTGAACACCAAGGCGCACGGAGCGGTGAAGGTTCTCGCGTTCGATGCGGAAACGGAGACGTACAAAGTGGAGACCAGCAGTGAAGACGGAATGAAGACTATGAATCTGCACGAACAAGAGATTGAAGCTACCGAAGTCGCGGATTTTTACATGTACCCGATCAAGTCGTGCGCTGGGATTCGTCTCAACTCGGTGGAGATTACGGGTAAGATTGGAGTTTACTCGTTTCTAGAGTTACTATGCAGCATCGCTCATAATTTCATAATTCTCTTTTTTGTTTGTGGTTTTGTTCGCAGCGAAAGGGATCTTGCACGATCGAAGCTGGATGTTTGCGGACGAAGATGGCAAGTTCATCACCCAGAGACGTTACCATAAGATGGCTTTGATCGCTCCCAAGCTTCTACCGAACATCGAGAACCCAAAGGTTTGAATTTAACTCAGTATGGCATTTTGTGCATGCATGCCTCTAACCTTGCGAATGCTTCTTTGATACATTCTATCAGTCGATCCTGCTGACTGCGCCGGGCATGGAAGATCTTGAAGTGCCAATTCTTCGCGAAGGACATGGAAAGGAAGCCGATGTCCGTGTTTGGGGCTCAAACATGGTTGCAATTGACCAAGGAGACCGTGCATCTGAATGGATCAACACTTTCCTGGCAGATATTCGTCGTGACAGAAAGTTGCGCTTTTTCCGTGTGAAGGACTCGTTCAAGCGCGCGACGGATCCAAAGTACGCCCCTGACCACGAAACCGGTAAGCTAGATGCGATGTCTCCCATTGTATGTAATATTTGAGCATGATGCACTTACGATGTTTATCTGTGCTAGGATTTGCGGACGGATTCCCATTTTTGTTGGCATTGGAGTCGTCCTTGGATGAACTCAACAAGTCACTTGATCACTCGGTCCTGATGAACCGTTTCCGCCCAAAGTAAGTGAAAAGCACGAGCTGCTGTTGTTGTATTGCTTTCCTGCGACTGACGATTTTTTCTTGTGTGTTGTAGCATTGTGCTCAAGGGGAGCCCGTCGTTTGCCGATGAATACTGGAACTGCTTGGTGATTGACGGCATCCTTTTCCGCAATGTCAAGCCGTGCTCCCGTTGCAACCTCCCATGCGTTGACCAAGCAACTGGCATCAGTGATCCCAACCGAGAGCCATCCAAAACTTTGACTCGACTTCGCAATGGTGAGTTGTTGGGTTTTACGGACGGGAAGAAGTACGAATGCTACTTTGGATCCAACCTCGTGGCTGAACGCGTTGGAACGCTCAAAGTGGGGGCACGTGTGAAAGTGCTGACGATGAAGGACGAGATTATCGCTTAGCGAAGGAAAGTATCCATAGGCACGTCGGGGTCGCGACTACCAGGTATCATCGAATGTACTTTCATTTCTATGTTAAATTGGTTTAGTTCATTAATGTTTGTTCTTGTAGCGATTGCCTCCGTGGAGGCTGGGGAGTGAGCAAGCTGAGCTGGAATTGCTGAGACCACAGGTTGGGCTGGTAGCACTGGCGCTACACATCATATTTGACTCCTTTTCTCTCATCAATACAGATCTGGACGGCGAAGCTGGTGCAGCTGCAACTGAAGACACGTCAATCTCTTTCCTTGGGTCTGGAGAGCAGTGCGACGATATAGGCATTTCGATCTTCACTGATGATGCTCCTTGTTCGGAAGGCACTCGCGGATGAAGGTTCAGTGGCTCTATCTTCACAGACGATGGGGAATCATGGTTTTCTTTTGGCTTCAGGAAGTGGTCACCTGTTGGGGCTGGGCGTGGATGAACAGGCTTGAGGTTTGCGAAGTGATCCCCACCCTTGGTGATTTTGGAGATGCCAGACTGTGGTCTAAGATCTTTGAGCCACTGTGCGACAGCCTCCGAGCACTCGGTGACTTTCCCAGTTTTTGAAGCGATTCAAGATTGAGTTCCAAGCGCTTTGGCGCGTGCCAGTTCCGTACCAGCATCGCAATGAAATCGGCGTGCTTGCTCAGTAACGTGCTCGATGAACTGCTGATGTGGAAGATCGCCATTGCCGCTCTTGAACACACAGCATCAAACAGTGCGACATCGCTGATTCCATTTGCAAAGCTGATGCCAGTGCCTCCCTCGATCAGTCCGACTTTCTTTTGAAGAACTCGCAAGCAGCTCAAGAGGCGATCGAGCGACCGATCCACGTATATCGGGAGTCTGTGGAATGCTTTGGAAGCCTTGACTGCGTTCGACTCACTATCGTGAGCAGTTACCGCATCAACGACGTCTGCGTGAAGCATCGGTTCCGCCAAGTGCTCAAGCCAGTCCAGCAGCAGCATTGGATAGTACGCGACGGTGGCGCACAGGCTGGTTGCTTCTTCCCAGTTTGTTTCCCCGACGTTGAAGGCAACCTTGACGGGGAAGAGCTCCTCCTATGATATGTGCCGCGTCAAGTTGCTCAGCGTGAACGAAGGCACCGGTGGCGGTGGCGTTGGAGACAAAGATCCCGATCCAGGATTCGCAGAGTTGAGAAAGTTGCCCGCATGGCCGTCGCTGACATTTTCTTCGCTCGCCGTGGCGTTTCCGTCGAAAACACCCTTTGTATGTGAGTCTTGAATGCCTTGGAAATCGGCCACGAGCTTGCCATCGATTTGAGGAAACGGGATGTGGTTGATGAACGCGTGGATGACTTGGGCAGATTGTGAGTCTGCAGCTTTTTCGACTTCCTCGCACAGGAAATCAAGCACTTTTGGCAACGCGAGTCTGGTTCCCGATGTTTTCTCGCCATACACCGTTCGATTTTGCTGCTCAATCATCTCGCCGACACTGAAGCGATCGTGGATGTACGGAAGCGCGAGCACCATTTTCGATGCGTTAAAGTACTCGTGAAAGCTGGGCACGCACTTGGCTTGAGCAGAGGTTTGGACAGAGCCGGGGCGATCGCGTCGTACAATCTTGATGGCTTGATCCAGCGGAATGTTGTGCATGAAGATGAGCACGCAGGCGATTGAAAGTCCCGTGCGATCGTACCCAGTGTGGCAATGAACGGCGATCTGCAAAGCACGTAAGTTGGTACTTTTAGTTATTGCTTGGCTTCATTTCGAAATTCTTGTGATTGCCACTCACCTTTTGATGCCCTTCCAGCAGAATCAACGCCATGATTTTGACGATATCCATCATGTACGGCAGCGTCGGCGTTGTCATATCCTTCCATCCACAGTTGTAAAAGTGAACTGTTGTGCAAACGAGATGACCAAGCGATTAGATCGCGAACAGCAAAGTCAAGATGACCAAACCTCTCAAAGAGATGGCCACGTACTGCTGTGCGCCATGAGATCCTTTTCGGGGTCGTATGGGAAGCCGCTTGGACCCAGACCATCGCCGTAGTAAGGGTGCTCTCCGGGGAGAGTCAGGTTGAGGACTGCAGAGATGCGCAACCTGGGGTAGTCAAACAACGAGATCTGCGTTACGATCGAGTGACTGTGGCGATGTTGAGAGAGAGAGAGAGAGAGAGAGATGTGACTTACTTTTGGAACTGCTGAGCAACCTGGTAGTCCTTCATCAGTCGAGACGACGGTCGTATCATGCCCACGACTCGGTTGGTGACCCGGTCGGCGTGCAGTCCAAGAACTGGCGAGTCAGTCTTTGCCAGCGCGGCGCTTTCGCTGCAGCGTTTACGCTTTGCGCCTCCATAGAGACGGCATTTCACGGTCAGCGTCTTCTCCCATTCCCGAGCCTTCACAGGCGAGCCCATGAGACACAAGGTTCAGTCGACCAACTGGAAAGTGATGTGGCGAGCGAAGCTGATGGATGCCTTCCGTCTCGCAGCGGTTCATCCAAGTCGCGCTCGCACCGAGTACAGGCGCGATAAGGTAAGATTTAGAACTTTCCTGGCACCGTGTCTCTGTGTTCTGCTTCTGGTTTGTGGCTAAAAATTGATATGTCATATTCGTGTAGCCGTCCTGAATTACTTCGCATTCCCGGCTATATGGATGCGATGGTGCGCTTCAGTTAATGCGCTTTATCCAGAAATACCCTTCGGCTTCTTGAACAATGAGCGCCACAAACGCGAGAGTTTCATTTCGATCATTTCGAGACCTGGTGTCGTCTGTGTTTTCGGAAAAGCACACCAAGCAAAATCGCTTGTGTTCGGTTGGAGCATGCTCATCAAAAAAGTGCGGGCTGTGATCCCAGCCTTCCGTTTTGCTGTTGTTTGCGCACAGCGCAACTGAGCTGACTGAGCCAACTGAGCCACATGGGACACAAACATAACTCGAAGTGGTCAAGCAATTACTGCGCGTGGCCGACCTTCGTCTCGAGCTTTCCTGGCCAGCAACAGAGCAGATTCTTTGTTTTTCAGATTTGAGCCAAACGAACCCAGTTCTCGTTATGCGTCCGGACGGTTTGTTTGCTGGTGAGCGGAAACGCACTATCCACAGATGATACTATTCGCAGGTATCACTATTTATACTGATTCGCGCTGGTTTTGATGATGATGCTTGCGCCCTCTGCTGAGTGCTTGTTGTGTGTGACAGCAGAGAACCTGAACACAAAGTCGCTACTGCATCCACTGAGTTCTCGTTACAACCACCTTTAGCCGCTGACTGAGAAGAAATGATGCACTTCCAAGCACGGAACTCGATTCTCAATGCCCCGCCATAGGGAACGCCTCTCCTCCAAATGCTGCATCGGGAGACCGAGTCATGGCAGCGAGCGTCGCGGAGCGCTGAGTGATGGAGAAAGTGGCCCAGCCCGAGCACGCGTACACAGGGTAAGCTCATCAACACATATTGATGCCACAAGATGGTCTTCGAGCTAGCAACCAGAAAGAGTTCTCAGGAAAGCAGCCGTATCACGACAAGAAAGAACACCGACAGACTCACCACCAGTAAGTTCGCTTCCAGGTCCTACCATCTCAAGCAGGTCGACACCACAGCCCAACCAATCGACCAGGAAACGGATACGCCAAGTCGCGAATGTCGCCTCGCCCAAAATACGGAGCGTTTGAGAATGCCAGTGGCTACGGCGAGTTTCAAGCGAAGCCCACAATGTCAAAGCGGTCTGGGTACGGAGAGTTCGAGAATGCGAACGGCTACGGGGAGTTCTTGGTAAAGCCTCAGATGTCTCCACGTTCTGGATACGGAGCGTTCGATAATGCGAGCGGATACGGTGAGTTCCAGGAAGCATCGCCAATGTCTGGAAGGTCTGGGTATGGCGCCTTTGAGGATGCGAGTGGGTACGGCGAGTTCGGAGCTCCTCCACCTCCTGAATCAGTAGCGTATGGAGCTTTTGAAGACGCGAGTGGCTACGGCGAGTTCATGAAAGCCCCACACAAGAACCAGCACGATTCTTCCCCACTCAGAGCCCTGAAAGCGAGTAATGAGGCAGGTTTTGCGCCCAAATACTCGAAATCCTTAGACAAAAAGTACCAGCAAGAAATGGAAGCGGTCGGTGGGAAGGCAAATGCGCTCAAGCTCTGGCACGCAGCAGCTGCGACGATCTTTTGCCGCCGCCGCAAGCGCACCGAGTTGCTGCAGAGCACCCGACGCAGCTTTGAGAAACGAGAGCCCAAGAGTACGAAGAAAACCTGCGTGGATTTTGGCGACTTGCCATCCATTTTCATGTTCATATGGACTGGCAAACCAGCAATGTTGGATCTGTGCTTGCCCAACTTTGTAGATGGCGGAAAGATGACGAAAGCGGACCTGAAAGAAGCGCTGCAAAGCTTGGCGTGCGTGTCCATCGACGACCAAGTCAGTGGAGCCTTCCAATATGTGCGAGGATTGAAATGGATAATATCGTATTCAGATAGTCGGGCTTCGTATCTGGATGAGCAGGTCACCGCACTCTTCGGTCTCTACAACACGCACTGCAAAGGTACGCTCTTCACTATTAAGAATGGAATCAAAAACAAGATACTCACGGACTGCTATTGTTAATCCAACGGTCTAGGAACTGTGCCGATGGACACCTTGCTCATCGCATTGACCGACTGCCTTTAGAACAAGACGATAGCGAAGGAATAATAAGCTATGTCTTGAGTATTAATTACCAAGTGTGTGTGTGTGTGTGTATGTGTCTACCCTACAGAAGGAGGGTGTGTTGCTTCGTCGTCCTCGTTGATGAAGACAACCCGCAGTAGGTTGAAATATGATCCCTATTATGGAGCCCTTTACTCTAGGCTCTCTCGTATGCCACCATCTCGTCAGGGGCGTCACTCTCCACGTCGTCCAGGTCCAGCGCCACGGCGTGGTCGTGCGTGCGCAACAGAAGCACGACACAGATCAGCAACAGCAACAGCAAGAAGCACGTAACGCTCCACGCGATGCCAAAGCCCTGGCTCCACTGCACGGTCTTGCGCAAGATCGTGGCTCTGCAGGCGCTGTATGGAGAAGATATCGCTGCTGCTGGTACTGCACCCACAGCAGTAGCGTTGGTGTTTTCGGATGATGAGCTACAAAACGAAGCTGTCGAAGCACTGAAGCCGCAGTTGCTTTGCGTCCACGAGACCACAGACTCGAACTCATCGTAGCCCTTACTCCCTTCACAGTACGCGCACAGTCGGCTCCATTCTGAAGACAGTAGCGGCAAGTCATTCGCAGTACTTGAAACCTGAGCCTGCTTGCAGATCGCTGATGTGGCACTACCGTTGTCTCCAGTACTATTGCCAGCTGACGCCAGCTTATCGAGTCCGAACGCCAGCAGCTCATTCAGCGTCGCGTGGTCACAGAAGTAGGCTCTCTGAGCATCGCAGTAGATTGTATTGAAGTGCACTTCCACCTGAGCTTCCTTGCTGCTACCATTCACATTCAATCCGCCGCTCGCCTCCACTGCCGCTGGGCTGTAGGGCTTCTTGCGCCAATGCGCCGCCTCATTGCTCACCTGGAACGCCGAGGCGACGAGAAACACCATCGCAACGAGCGTGAGCGTGAGCGCCATGCCGTACACGATCAGCAGCTTCTTGAGCCTCAGCAGCGTCACGATCGAGCCGAAGACCACGAGCCCGAGCAGCACGCCGCCGACCACGAGCATGCCCGTGGTGAACGTGTCGGCGTATCGGTCGAAGGCACCGCGCACCACGTCAACCCACTTGGAATGTACGAGCTGCGCGCGGAAGTGCAGCATGAGCGCCGCCACAGCCACGAGCGCCGCGTTCACGACTGCGAGCACGAAGAAGTCGCGCGAGCAGCAGCGCCGGCGCACGTAGAGCTCCTGCTGCGCCATCTTTATGAGCTGATGTGGAGGGTGTTGTGTAGAGAGGAGAGGATTAATTTAATAATGAGCGACTCATGGACATGGACAGAGCGAGCGCACATATGGATCGTTTGTTTCCTCCATGCATCTGGCTGCATATTGAGCGCATACATGTGCTGTGGTGATGAACGCGAAAGCCTTGGATACCCACAAGAATGGTTGAGGGTTCAAAAATCCAGCGGAAATAAATAGAATACGACCTCCCATTTTAAGTCTCTATTCTTCCAAATATATTAGCGTGAAGTGTATAGGTCATTTACATACAGTATAACTTATAGATTGTTGAAAAGAGGATGATTTAGATAATATACAGGATGCTATATGTGGAAATGAGCCGTTGGTTTTTTCGTTTTTGTACCCATGTTTTCCTCCGCACAAAATTTTCAGTGTTTGGGTAACAATGGCGGTGGTTGGTCTCAGACCGTCTATGGTTCATTTCATTATCTCACTCCGCAGGCTTGCTTCGCTTTGGCGCAGACCCGGAAATCGCCGACACAAGTCCAAGCCAGATCACCAAGAGCCAGCAGTCTGAGCCTCATTCATACCACTAAACACAGCCCAGCAGTACTCGACAGCCATTGTCACAAGCACCTCGGTGTCTTCGGTTGATCACCAGGTATGGGGACTCCAAAATTTGAGCATTGCCATACAATTATCGTCCATTTAGGTGAGTTCTATCTGACCTAATGCTGTACTACTACGCTGCCTATGCTTTCCTGCGGTGGAGCGTGTTTGCGGTTTTTTTCCTAAAACCATCTCGGCTAGTTCGACGGAGCTGGGCGGAAGCCTTCGTACGCGTTGAGCACGTTCAGGCGGCCGTGGCCGTACTGGTTGTTTGGCCACGCCTGGTCCGACGTGGCGCCGCACGTGAAGTTGCTGTACGCCAGACCCTTCTGGTCCGTG
>JAADVN010000341.1:0-21382 GCA_023335535.1 Globisporangium spinosum | reverse complement strand
GCACACCCACCACGCTCGTGAAAGTCTCGACAGGGCCACGCTTTGTCGGGAAACACGAGTTCCTCGACGCATGTTGAAGACGCTCACGTCTGAGAAAAAGCCTGAGACTGAGAATTCAGGTCTCTCAAATCGCATTGACTTTTAAAAGTGCATAAGCTGAGCAAATGCATATTTCTCAAACTCACACTTTTCAAACAGTGTTTGGCTCGGATCTCACGAAGATGCTCACAGCCTCTCCCTTTTCAAGTCAGCCCAGGTTGTGCAAATCCTCACACGCCTTTAAACCCAGAATGGCTCGAATTCTGCGGACGAACTCACAAGTTTTACATCACGATGATCGGCATACAAAAATATAGAGTTAGAAACCATCTGAAGAAGACAACACCGGATCAAAAACATCTGAGAACGAAAACACCGGATTGGAAAAGAAAGCACCGGATTAAGGAGACCCATCTCATTCTCGAGTCAACTCATTATCAAAAACTAGGTATTTACTTAAGCTATTCTCAATTCTCACCAAAAAAATGCTGAGAATTCTCAATAGCTTAAGTATCGGAAATGGTGAGAACCCTCGCTCGAACCAGCAATTGGCTCGGGTTTCTGTAAGGGGATAATCGAGTTAGACAGTCTGGACTCGTTCTCATTCTTGAGTCAATTCTTTCTAGCAAAACAAGGCGAGTACTCGTACCCACGATCAAAACGAGGTGCTGATTGATTGGCATTTTAACTTGCTTTTTGTAGCGATTGAGGGACTGCCTCTATAAAATTGAGAGAGGTTCTCCGTCTGACTTGGTTTGAGTAAGTGATCGGTGAAGCTGCCTGATTTTAAGAAGAAGGTGATCAAAACTGCAACTGTTAAGAACAAACGCTCTGTTCGTAACACTTGGCTTCACTTCTCACAATCTGAGAGCAAAAAGAGCGCGCGCAAAATGGATGAGGACGAATACGCGCTGATCTGCTCGCTCAAGGCGTATCCGTCCGCCCCCAGACGGCACCTACAGCCACCGACCACAACATCAACTGCACATGCAGATGGGGACAGAGGGGGTGCTAGAGCTGCTGACACACCGCCCGTGCAGCTCAGCGTGTCGGAGGAGACGTTCGCGGTGATCAAGCGCCAGGCTGAGCACCGAAGGTTCCGCGCCGCGCTGCGGCTGCACCGGCAGGAGAAGACGCTCAAGAAGTACATCGCGCGCCACGGTAACCTCAGCGCTGATGCTTCGGGCGGTGGTATAACTGGTACTGCTATTGCTACTGCTGGCGGTGGCAAGAAGAAGCCGCGTGAGTCGATCTACCAGATCGCGACGTCCGTGGACTTCTCGCCCTGTATGATGGCGCGCGTGCTGCTCGAGGCGAAATACGGCTGGAGCAAGGCCACGATCTCCAACTTTTTCAAAGACGCGCTCGCAGACGACAGTAGCAGCACGAGCAGTATGGGGAAAGAGACCAACTGGCGCGGGCTTGGCGAGCTCGAGTTCAGGCGGCTGTTGCAAGAGGTAGGTTGTCGTTTTTGAGGGTACTGTGTCACTGTGGGGCTGCCATGTTGCTAACCCGGCATGTATGTATCTACTTATGTGACTCGCAGGTGAGGGAGTGCATTGATCGCGACGTGTACTGCTCGCCATTCGCAGATCGCATTCGCCACAACATGGGCGTCGAGTACGAGTACTTCCTGCTCGAGAAGCTTCGCAACCAGAAGCTCGTGTACGAGGGCGAGGACGTGCTGCGCGAGAAAGGGCTCTCCAAGACCCCCGACGTGCGGCTACTGCTGCCGTTTGGCGTGCGCGACCAGCAGGGCGTGCTCCGCGTCGTCAACTGGATCGACAGCAAGGCCATGTTTGGCGACCGCCACACGCACGAGACCGAGAACGCGGGCCAGGTAACCAGACAACTTTCAGTACATATATGCGGACCGCAATCTTGCTCATCCCTATCACTGTGGTATTGCACTGTACTGTTCAGCTGCAAGGGTATGTGAATCGGTATGGCCCCGGCATGGTGATATACTGGTTCGGTCACATCGCGAATTTGAGCTCCGACAGCGACGTGCTCATCACGCACGAATTTCCGCCACGCATTGAGCTTCCCGGGGGGCTCGACCCGCTGGAGAACGTTGCGGAAACAGAGGAGAAGGCGGTGCTGGCGCTCGAGACGCAGCGGGTCGTGACGACGTTCGACAGCGAGTGGAACCCCGTATCGACGTGCTACTTCGCCACAGGATGACTGGTAAACCTGTTCGCATGTAACATGGGTCTCGAATAGAATATTGTGCTTATAAAATTGAACATTGAGTGCTATAATTAATTATATCCTAGAACGTGCGAACATATATTTGACAGTCATTGCAGTACTGTGTTGATACCGTAAAGATTGCTTGAGATTATGAGACCAGTAATATCGTCAATCGCAAGATCCATAAAGTGACAAGCAAGCTTCATGACGATGAGGAAGACGACGGCGCTGGTGGCGCTCGTGCTCTGCGCGCTCTTGAGCTGCGCTGCTGTGAATGCTGCTGCCGCGGAGAAGAAGGACTATGAGATCGTCAGCTCGTACGTGTCTCCTGATATCCCCAATTCGTAGTGTAGCTCACGCGTTGGCTCTCTCCCTCGTGCTTTGTGCCCTCAATACCTGATGAAATGGTGATCGCCCTCGTATCAATGCGTGGCGCAGGCTCGTCGAAGACGACTCGGACGTCGTGGTTGTGCGCCGCAACCAGGTGCTCTTCATGCTCTATGACGAGACGATCATCGGCGCCGAGTTCGACGACCCGGACATCCGTCTGCAGGCCGCGTACCCGGGCTTTGCGATCATGCAGTCGGCCGTGTACATGGACCGCAAGTTTGAGAAAGCCGCGCAGATCGGCCTGGGCATCGGCACGGTGCCGAGCTTTCTGCGCGCCATGGGTATCCCCACCGGTGCGTTTATGCTAGAACTCTATTAATCTGTACGTATGTGTAGCTTAAAAATGTTGTGACCAATGAATCTGTTAGACGTGGTGGAGATCAGCGACGCGGTGGTGCGCCAGGCGACCAACTACTTCCAGTACGAGCGCTGCGAGGACGCCGACCCCGAGGACTGCGTGAACGGCAAGACGGTGGTCACAGACGGCCTCGCGTTCCTCAAGCAGACACCCGAGACGCCGCTCTACGACCTCTTCATCATCGACGTGTACACGGGCTGGAACCCCGTGGCGTTCTACGTGCAGGAAGTGATGCGCAACGTGCGCGACAACTGGCTGCGCGGGCCCTCGAGCGTCTTTGTCGTGAACTTTGTTGGGCTCTTCAACGGCCCACACGCTGTCGTGCCCAAGTCGATCTACCGCACGCTCCAGTCCGTGTTCAAGCACGTCAAGTGCTTCCGGTACGCAATGTGCTGGTGTGTGTGTGGTTCTTGTGGTATTTTGTTCTGATGATGTCGTTGGGGGGATATGGTTGTTATTGTGTTGCTACAGCGAAATGGACAACATCCACGACGAAGACGCGTCGAACATTGTGTTTTTCGCGTCGAACGAGCCGTTCGTGTTCAACGTACCGACCCACGGTGACTACAAGGACCCGATCTACAACACCTACTTCTATGTACGTAACCTATACCCTGCATCCTCATGTTTGATGCGTTCTCGGACTTTTTGAGAGTGCTTCACACTTGTGTGTGTGGGTGTGTGTTTTCTCCATGTCACGTCCACAGATCGTCTCCAATTTTCCAACTTGGGAGGTGAGGGTCCCACTATTCATTTTGCTTCACGATAGACGCAACACTTTGCCCGCATTGACTTTATCCACTGTATCGCTTTCTGTGCCTACCACAGATTTTCACGGATCTGGATGCGAGTGTCGAGGTGGAGGTGCAACAGGGCGTGGGGGCTGAAGAGGTCACTTTTGAGACCTCCACGACGGAGGCTTCGCCTTCGCTATCTCCTTCGGACGTCTCAGCCGCCACGACTACGCGTGCGCGCTTGCTCACAGAAGAAGACCACGGACAAAACGAGTTCCAGGACACGCACGCGTTCACACAGAAGCACATGCGCGACCGTGTCGTGGACCAGTTCCCGCAGGCTTTCTGGGATGACGTCAAGGAGAAGAGACGCGTCAAGATCAGCAGCAAGAAGAGCGCCGCTACGGAAGCCAAGGAAGAGCTTTAAAAAGTGCAGACTCCGACTTCGTGTGATCTATCCGACTTGTGCTGTGGCAGCTGAGGTTCACGATACATCTCTTGCTAATGTATCGCGTTTATCAGCAACAACAAAATGTTTTCCGCCTACTTTTACAAATCCTACTGTATAAAGTGTTGTTTGTGCGTGTGTGTTCTCCTTGTGAATATCCTCGCTTTACATGAGTCGCCGCTTCTTGTCGCTTACAAACTCTTCTTCGTCGGCGTCCCCGTTCGCGACGATCTGGTACACGAGGTTCACTTCTGCGACCGGCAACTCGAGGAACTGGCTCAGTTCCTGATACTCGCGCAGCAGCCGTCGTCCTTTCTCAATGTTCCACTCCTCGACTTCGAGCGTCTTCGCCTGCTTCAGCCATAGCGACGCCTTCTGCACGCGATCCTCGATCGTCATCTGGATGTGGTAGTACTCGACGCGAGGGAACGTGAAGTTCGGCTGTTTGATGTCTTCTAAGAGCACCACCAAATGCGAGTACTTTGGCGCCCTTTCGCACCCGAGCACCATGCGACACGCACGCAGACACCAGTGGATCGCGCCTAAACTTCCCTGCGCAACGTCCAGACCAATCTCCAAATCTGTCACGCGGTGCATGATCGCCATCACCTTGGCTTCTTCTGCCTCGTAGTTCATGCGCACGAGCGACTCGGGTGCAAAGTCCGACGCAAAGCTCTGGGTGTACGACTTGACCGTGAGCTCGAGCTGCCGCACAAGCTGCATGTACTCGAGAAGCTCCAACGCGCCAGGCGGCAAAGCGATGAGAGACGAATGCAGCTGCGTCAGGAACGTTTCGACGCGAGCAAACGCTGGTCGGCGGCCCAGAAAGTCTTTCCGCAGCGCCTTCTTGTCCAAGTAGTAGAGATTCTGCTTGATCGCGCATCGCTGGCAACGGAACGCTTCAATGTGGTTCATGACTTCGAACGGCATGGCGATGCACACCGAATGGTACCACTCGTCGCAGAAGTCGCAGCAAATCATGGACGAGTCCTCAGCGCCACGGCAGTGGCAGAACAGCGGCACCCCCTGCGAGCCCAATGTTGGCCGCAAGTGGATGCTTCCTGGAAAATTCGAGTCATTCAGCTGTTGCAGCTGGTGGTGTCTTCCTTGTCGGTGATTCTTCGGCTGGCAGTCTGGGCACACGAACGCTCTGGTGAGCCCTGCTCTGTTGCCACCGACTGGGTACTGATCCACGCACTGGATATGAAAGAACGAGCCGCATCGCTGACAGTTGATCGTGTTCGGCGTGTCCGACAGCACTTGTTGACACACACAGTGCAATCGCGAGTGCGGATGATCCTTGCGGTTATACAACGAGTGGAACTTTTTAATTGCAGCTTGGAGGAAGATTGGCAAGCCACCGTCCGCTTCTGTCGGCTTCAAGAACAGACTGTGTACAGCGGCGTACCAACGCCGGCAGTCCTGGAGACGTCCGTGGATTTGACGTCGTAGCAGGGATGTCGTTGGAACGAACCACGCGTCGGCTTCATCGTAGAACGCTTCCACTTCCTTCAACGTCGGTCTCATGCCTGCTGCCTCGCTCAAGTCGATCATAAACTTCGCTTTGCCTTCCCACGATCTGCACTTCGTCAGGCGATCAGAGAGCTCACCCAACTGGTCTGGCGCCACAGGCAAGCTCTTGAGGCGATTCAGCATGACTTCGAGCTCTTCGGTGCTCTTGGAATGGTCATCTAACGCAGCCTGTAGTTCGACAGATTCCGCTTCCGTGACGCTCAAAAATGAACGCAGCATCTCTACTTTGAAAATGCGAGCCTGCTCGCCGAGATTCAAATTGTCTGCACTTGTAACCACGAGGCGACAGGCAGTTTCGGTCACAGGGGCTTGCGTCGGCTGTTGATGCTTGTAGTCGCCACCAGTTTGTATATCGTTGCGATTTCTCTCAATGCTCTTCGAGATAATGGTGATCACAGCGTTCGCGGAAACGAGCACCTCGAGGTACTGTCGGGCATACTGCAAGCAAGAGCCAATGCCGTCTTGATGACTCAAGCCCATGGTCTCGATCTGCTCGCTCAGCTTCCCAATCGACAGAATCGTCGTCTGGTGTTCCTTGCTTTCAAGCCATAGTCCCTCCGAGTCGCGAGGATCACGAATATTGAACGACGACGTTGCTTCCTTCTGCTGGATCACTTCGACAGTCTGAAGGATCGAGCCAGCTGCTCGTTGGCATTCACGCCAATTTGTCAACAGCTGCTCGATCAGCTCGATCTTGTCTGGCAGGGCTGCCAGTTTCTCTGCGGCTTTGATTAATTCCAGCACTGCTTGCACCCTGACAGCTTCGTCGTCATTTCCTCGTTGGTTTTGAAGGAAGTGGTCAGCTTTTTCAGTCCAGGAGGCTGCACTCTCAATCGCGAATTCTAGCGTATCGAGTCGCTCCTGGCTGACTCCACCGCACTGCAGTCCTTCGGAAAGCAGTTTCTTGAGATCCTGCACGCCCAGTCTCTTCGCTCTAGCATCACTGGCGTGTATTTCTTCAATGACTGGTGCGAATTCGTCGATGTACACCTTATTCCAGTCCTCAACTTGCTTGAGACGCGTCTGCATGGACACCAGGATCGTCGCGATGTGCGCGATGTCGTAGCGATGCAAGTACACATAGTGCTTCGTGCTGTCACACTCGCACATCGACGAGTAATGCTCCATACACCCAACAGCAGATTGATGACGGCACTTTGTGCACACGACCGCTTGCAGGTAACAGTACTGCTTGCACGCGACACAGCGCAGACCTTCATTTTTACCAGATTGCCCCGCCCAAAGCACCATTCTCGTCGGTCGTGTTGTAATGTCCATCTTGGGTTTCGGACTGCTTGATGACATGCTCATCTTCGTCGTCCTCATAAAACCGGTCGAACCTTGCGCAGGTGTGTCATCTTTGTCCTCGCAATCAGCAGTCGACATCATCCGTTTCTTGCTCGATCGTACTGGCATCCCGCCTCCTGAAATGCTGTGGTGACGCTCCTCGTACTCCGCCATCCACTCCTGGGTCGTCACATTGTGCACTGCAACGTGGGCTTCGAACGCAACAAAGTCGTCGTAGAGCTGCTTCATCGCTGGGAACAGGAACTTTGTTGCTGAGTCGTAGTCAAACGTGCTGCTCTCTACCAGCGTCTCCGCAAGTGAGCATACGAGCGCTTCGTGCGAGAACACCGGCAACTTGCTGAACTTGCGGTACTTCAAAACTGACTTGGCACCCCACGGCAGCCAATCCACTGTTGCAAAATTCACAGCCTCTGCGCAGTTGAACCCGTTGTTGAAGCCGCCATGATACGCGGATGGGAACGTCACCATGAACTCGTTCGGACGATGGGTTGCACGGTACACAGGAACGCCATGCTTGATCAACGTGTCGGGTGAAAACATGGTCACCAGCTGCAAGTGCAAGTCCGGCTGGCTTCCAAACAGCTCTGGCGTCAGCTTCTTCATCGTCTCTTCAAAATGCTCTGCTTTGTTGCATGGCACTCCGTACCACGTCTTTGGCGCGCCACAGTGGTTGTAACTCATGCTGTAAAAGTTGTGGTCTTCGACGTGCCAGCAAAAAGTCGAAAAGCACATGCCCATGTAGATCCACGGCACCATGACCCCTTTGATATCTTCATCGAGGTGCTGCAGCACCGAGCCTGGGAGCTTCGGCAAGTTGTTCAGGTTCCAGTCGTCGTTGGCGTACGTTCGAAGCAAATCTTCAAGACTCGCGCCCGATTGAATGGCATTTTGCAGCCCGTGGGAGAAGAACTTGCCCATTTTCTGGGCAAAGTCATATCTGTCGTTCGCAGTCGCATTCTTCAGCCGCTTGGAAACGAGACGGAGGCATTTGAGATACGAGTCTATCCGAGGAAACCCACTTCCAACAGACCCAGTGTCGACGTCACTCCCGTACTCCACCTCCAGTCGCTTCTCGTGCACGGGGATGCTCAGCAACCGCCAATATTCCTTCTCGAGCTCCAGATCGGTCAATTGCTCTGCTTCCGCGTCGTTCTTGACTCCAAAATACTCTCGCTTCCACGCATCCGCTTTCTCTTTATATGCCGTCACGTTGTACTCGCTGCCCATTTCAAATCCAAACTTTGGGTTGAGTTCGTGCTCAGTCGAATACGATTCTTCCACGCACGCGCTGCAGTACCAGTCTCCTGGAGGTACATCCTCAAGAGGCGGGTCGAGACAGAACAAGTGGTGACCGCCATTGCAGCTATCGCACAGCAGCATTTTCTCCCAACAGTCTCCACGAAGACACGTCTGGCAGATCTCGCTCTTGTACGCCAGCTCCGCAGCCTCCCTACTCACACAGTTTACAGATCAACCACGAAATTTGTGAGCACAAACATGCAGAGCATCCAGTGTCAGCGCAAATAACACTTACCGATCCCAGCCGTTGGCGACGATGATTTGCATGGTCGCCAGGTCGATGTTGTCACGACTGCCGTCTTTCAAATACTGGATAGCGACATGAGGCTTCTTGCCGCCAAACACGCGCTTCACCTGGGCGAGCGCAGCGCCGCACTCGGGAAAGAAGTGGTAGAATTTCTGTCCTGGATAGATCTCAGGAGCGTCTAGTCGATATTTGCGCGCAGGATCGGGTTTCAGTGCGGATGGCTCTAAGTTGTCAGGGATCATTGTGGTCGTCGATGACGGCGACGCGGGGTCTTCACTCAGTTCGTCAAAGCTCTGGTCCTCTTTCTTCACGCACAGTTTCGTTTTCTGCTCCTTTGGACTCGATGCTTCGGCTTTCATGGCGATGTCCCCGCCAAACATCGTGTCGTTCTCTTCGCTGCTGGTGTGTCCTCCTTCAGAAAACAAAGTCCGCTTAACACGTTTACTGCTGGGGGAGCCATCCTCATCAGTACCATCAGCGTTACCTTGAATCTCGTCGCTGCTGTGGCCTGTTGCTGAGCGCTCCCCATCACTCTGTGTCTTCATGCTGCTCCGCGACTTTGAGTGTGGCGTCGTGGTGTTCGTCGTTGTCACACCAGCAGTCGTCACACTTTCTCGTCCTGTCCGACAGCTCACGTCTGGGGTCTGAAAGGTGTTGGCGCTAGCTTTCGCTTTCGCTTCCGCTTCGTGCTGCTCGTAGGCTAATAAATTCGCCTCGTAGTGGCTCTGGTACGCCTCGCAGATCGTGTTGTCTGGGTGGTCAGCAGACCGCGTTCGCCCCACGCGGCGCACGACTTGCGGCCAGAGCTTCGCTGCGCACACCTGGCCATACCCGCCGCACTCCACGACGGTCTTGTACAGCAAGCGCAGGTTCACAAGCTGTCCATGGATGCGCGGCATCTCCTTCATGGGCGTGCCGTTGCGGTAGAGGAACATACGCAGCGCCTCGACAAAGTTGCCCTCGGCACGCGAGTGACCCTCGATGCAGTTCAGCTGCTGCACTCGCGTGCGGAAGCGGAACGTCTTCTCATTGATCGCGAACGGCGGCCGCCAACCCGCAGGCGGCACGATCTTGCAGATGCCCGCCTGCTCTCCAATGTGCCGAATGCTGCGGAAGGAGACAAAGATAGATAGACCCTGTCAGTCCAAGCTGTTTCAACCCAACTGTGTGTGTGGTGCAGCATGTAGAGACACATGTGCACATAGAGCTGCGGCGTTGCATGTGAAGATGACCACAGGGGGCTGCTGACACAGTAAGGTACCACACCCCACTTGCACAGTAGAGTCAGCGAGCGCGTGCAGCTCCCAATACACCAGCTCACCAGCTCACCATACCACGTCGCAGATACACACACATGCATATAGACATACATACACAGGCAGACACACACATGGATATATATGCCCACACACAGACAGCCATGAAGCCATGGAGCCCGCCATGTTCTTCACTCTCGCAGCCGTGATGCATGGTGGCGTAATTTACCTGGAAATATATTTCAGCGGGTTCTTGAATTGCTCGAGCGTCGGGTGGAACACGGGGCAGGGCGGGCAGATGTAGCCCTGTGTGTCGATGCTCTGCGGGTCCCAGTCCATGTGTGCCTGTGCGTCCTGTGAATAAGAGTGAGAGAGAGCTGCCTGCCTTGCCGCGTCCTGCGTCCTGCGTCCTGCGTCCTGCGTCTGCACCTGTGCTGTGGAAGAAATCGCGGTGTTCTCTCGTCTGCGCTTCCTGCTTTTTTTGCTTGTTGCTTGTTGCTGAAAAATGGAGACTTTCCGATATGATGCTGCTGTTTCTGTCCACCCTCAGCCCAACCCCGCTCGCGATGAGACGTATTTTAGAAAAATCGTGTACTTGGGAGACACAATTTATTTGTGCCTTGTTTTGATAAATAATAGCAAAATTGAGGCATTCTTTTGCAAAACATGGTGGGTTTATGTCGCTTTATCATGAATAAGGTGAAAAAACTGCGGTGAGAAAGTGATTCGTGTCTTTTTACACTGCGCGCGGAGTGTGTGTGGTGGGGTTGCAAAGGGGGTTTCAATAGTTTACGGAAATGTAAGTGCTCAACGCAGCACAGCAGCTTTTTTTGCTGCCATCGCGGTCGCTTTCCTTTCGTGCTTGTTGTGTGCAGACCCAGCCATTTGCATCCGCCAACAAACAGCAGCTCTATGGTTCGCGTTGACACATATCCGCTGCTACAAGCAAGATTGTGCTGCCCATACAAATGGCAAGTCGCTGGTCTGACTTTCTTTTTCGTGCGCCAGCACAGTTGCACCTTGTAAAAGCAGAAGCATCACCTTCACGCAGAGCGAAGGAAAATGCAATTTACAAAGAAAGTGCAGGGAAGCCCAAATATTACGTCTTCTCTGAACCATCAGTCAGTCCACCCCAGGCAAATGCTCAAATGGCTCGTTTTCTTTTTATAGTCTTCTGAGAAGTAAGACACGCAGCAAGACAGAAGCGTGCGAGCCATAGGACACCAGGCAGGAGCAGAGCAAATTATAAGTAGCAGAAAAACATTGGCGACTGACAAATGTGCGATGGTATTTTTACTTTCTTCACTCCACCATTGCAATGCCAAGGCAAATGGGAATGCTTGTGGAAATGTTTCCACAGAAGCAAGCGTGTGCCAATACCGCGACACCGCAATTGATTGGTGCAAAATCCAATCGTAAAGAGGTATGATTGGATAGAAATAGTTCAACAATCGTTGAGTTGCAAGCCACGCAGTAAGTCCGAGCATTCGATAACGAAGCCTGCCAAGCCAAATACGCTTGGTCGTCCTTGAATGGCATGTGCATGTGTGAATTCGCGTGTGCGCATAAGTGCAAGACGCCGAGGCAGTGCCGTGCGAGCACTGGTATTGGAATGGCCATTGTTGGAAATTGAGATTGATCCAAACGAGTGGAGCGCATATCGCACACCATTCTGAAACCGGTATTATACTGGTATTTCGGTGATGTAAAGCTGTCGTTGCGTGACCACACATGCGCAGGTTCCAATAATTGGACATGTAGCTGCAGTGAGTACAGTAGTGCAGTGCAATACACACGTATATATACCACCGATATTGACGCCTCGTGGATCTGCTGTACTATACATGCAGGTTCCATGAGCAGCATTGACTGTGCATGGTCAACCTGTGGCTCCAGGACTCTCCTTTCGTATACCGGAAATATACCGGTATATTTGTAACCGGTATTTCACGTGACAGGTTGAAAAAGACCGCGAAACAATCTCCACCCACAAAAATCTCACTAGAAGCACTTTTATGACTCGCCATTACTATTTGAAAGCGCTTATAGTAGTTCTCGGTAGAATCAGCTCTTGGACAAAGAAACCGCTTTGGTTTTGTTTGGCGCCAACGGAACAACGAGCCATCACTTGCATTCTTCAGGCAGGCAACACGTCAAGGGAAGGGCCGTCGCGACAGGCAGCAGCACGAACTACGACAGACCACAGCAGGAGCAGCAGCAGGAGCAGCACGGTACAGCAACAGCAGGTACAGGCGCGCGTGTGTAGAGTACGCGTGGACGTTTTCGTAAAAGCAGGGAGAACGAGTGTGAGAAGCATGGTGGAGAAGCGACGCAGTCCGCCCGCGTCATTGGAAGCATCAGCAGCAGAGAACGAGACCGCGCAGCGCAAGAAGATTCACATCGACAACGATGGCGGCGTCAAAAGCAGCAGCAGCAGTAGCAGCAGCACGATAGTGGACAACAAAGCACAGAGCGTTGATGTGGCACCCGCAGTGGTGAACTCGTGGTCGCAGGAGACCGTCGACATGGAAGATGCCGAGATCGCCGACGTCTCGATGACGACGGTAGCGTCGACCCAAGACGAACCCATGGGCCAGAGCAGCGAAGAGCAGGAAGAGAAGCAGATTATGACGGCAATCGACAGTGAACAGGCAGTAGTAACCAAGCAGGATGCAGGTGGCGATGGCGAGCAACAGGAAGGAGCAGAGGAAGACGAAGACGAAGAGGAGGAGGAAGAGGCCGAATTGGAGGAAGAAGAAGAGGAAGAGACCGCGCTGGAGGACGACATTGAGATCCCGCAGACGCCACCGTCAGTGTCGCATGCGAGCATTTTGTCCCGGAGTCCTGCTACGCGCAGTGGTCCGAGCATGAAGCTCGACCCTTCTGGCAGTGCGAAAATGTACCACGCAGGCATCAGCAATGCGACGGCAATAGCAGCAGGTCCTACCACCACTATTCCTCGTATCCCAGCGTGTCCGACGGTGACTTTCCACCACCTCTTCCCACTTGTGACCGATCACGGACGCATTCAGACGGCCACGCAGAAAGATGCGCTGGGGAAAGAGTGGCGCGTGCTCTGGTACCCGCACGGCCACTTCATGGACGACGAAGTCGTCAGCATCTTTGTCGAAATGGTGGTCGATGACGAACAGCAACAGCAACAGGAGGGTGATGCAGAGGCGAATGGCGACAGCAGCTTGCTGCTTGATGATGGTGAAATCGTGACAGTGTCGACCCGGTCCGTGAAAGTTGAGATCACGCTCTTGAGTCAAAGTGGCGACCCGGCTCGGCATCGGAGCCAGATCTCGGGTGTCCACAAGTTCTCGCCCCAGAGTCATGAGTTTGGCATGAGCAAGTTCTTCGCGCGGAAAGAACTGCTGAACCCCGAGAACCAGTTTCTCACGGCCGAGGGGAACGTGGAGATTGAGCTGAGCTTGCATTCAGTCGACGGTGGTGTGGACGGCGATGAAGACGAAGGCGTGGCTTCCGACGGTTCGAACACGGCGATTTACCCTCCGACAAGCCCGTCGTTGTCTAACATCGGCGGCGGTGCTGGCAATGACGACACACTCACTTCGCAGTACCTGTCGTACGACTCGAAAGCAGAAACAGGCATGGTTGGGCTGAAAAATCAAGGTGCGACGTGCTACCTGAACTCACTCCTCCAGACGCTCTTCCATCTTCGCGCGTTTCGACATGTGGTGTACGAGACACCGTCCGAGAAGGAGGACACGAACGACTCGGTCTCGCTGGCGCTGCAGCGCGTATTTTACCGTTTGCAGACGAAGAATAAGGCGGTGAGCACGAAAGAGCTGACGCGGTCGTTCGGCTGGAGCCAGATCGACTCGTTCATGCAGCACGACGTGCAGGAACTGTACCGTATTCTCTGTGATCGCCTCGAGGAGAAAATGAAGAACACCAAGGTCGACAGCGCGATCAAGAGACTCTTTGAGGGCAAAGTGCGGTCGTTTGTTCAGTGCGTGAACGTGGATTTCCGGTCCTTCCGAGACGAGTGCTTCTACGATCTGCAGTTGGATGTAAAGGGCTGCAAGGATATTTATGAGTCGTTCCGGAAGTACGTCGAGATCGAGATGTTGCAGGGCGACAACCAGTATGAGGCAGAAGGCCACGGCAAGCAGGACGCGAAAAAGGGTATTCGCTTCTTGCAACTGCCTCCGGTGTTGAACATCCAGCTCAAGCGCTTTGAGTACGACCCAATGCGCGACGGGATGGTGAAAATTCATGATCGCTTTGAGTACCCGAAGACTTTGGTGCTTGACGATTTCATCTCGAATGACGGCGATGACGCAGCACAGGAAGGAGCCGACAAACAAGCGAAAGAGTCAAGCAAATCAACATGGAGATCGCACGTCTACCACCTTCACAGTGTCCTCGTACATAGTGGGGATGTGCACGGAGGCCACTACTACGTATTTATTCGGCCGGGCAAGGATATTGGGAAGAGCAGCAACTGGTACAGGTTCGATGATGATCAGATCTCCGTTGTCGATGAGCAGACTGCAATTGAAGGCAACTACGGATCAGCGTCCTCCTCTGGAATCGATTCGGGACCGACAACGCCGCTCTATTCGTCAATGCTGTGCTCGCCTGAGAAGTCCTCCAGTAATGGCAACGTCGACTTTCGATCTGCCGATGTGATCCCTGATGACGACCGCACCGACGATGTGTACGATTACAATCGAAGCAATGGCACGCAAGATCTGCCTGGGACAAGCGCTTCAAACAGCCTGATGCTGCCACTGGGGCGTAGTTTTTCCAGCGCGTACATGCTCGTGTACGTCCGCGATGGTGATAACGACATTCGAAGCATTGAAGAGATTGACGTCGATGTTGAGAGTAAGATCGATACCAAGAGTGCTTCTGAAGACCCGACCAACTTGGATGCTGAAGACACTGAGCTGACGATCCCCGAGCCGCTCGTTCAGCGATTCCTTGACGAAGAGAAAGCGAGTGCGCGACGCAAGAAGATGCAGCAGACTGAGCATCTTTACATGACGATTCGCATTGCGACTGACACGAGCGTGTCGAAGCTCAAGAAGATCACCAAGACGATCGATTTCTCGTCGTTCGGCAACAATGTCTGCTTGAGAATACGCATCAAGCGCGCTGCTTCAATTCGCCAGTTGCATCAGCGGATCTACAAGAAAACCGGCGTGCCAGTGAGTCGACAGCGACTATGGAAGGTCATCACCCGCGAGAATCGAACCCATCGCCCGGACTCGCTTGTGGATGCCGATCTGGTCGATTGCGTGGAGAAGCTGATCGATGACGACTCGTCCCCGAAGATGCCAGTGAAATTGTTTTTGCAGATTGTGAGCGAGGAGGTTGTCGACCAAGGTCTTGAAGCGAGTAGTGCACCGAGGAGCAGCAAACTGAAGAGGAAGAGCGTTATCCACCGACACTTTTTGAGCGAGTTCACTCCTCCTGAGGATCCCCCTGCAAGTGAAGACGGAGTGAAGCCAGATACAGAGGAAATGGTCGAAGATGACGATGACGACGAGCTAGCAGGCGTCGTGGGAGCTGTTGTTGCAAGTCCAGCAGCCCCACTACTGAATCCACACGAGATCCTGCTTTTCATTAAGTTCTACGACGTGACCAAGAAACTCGGGGATCGCTTGGAGTACATGGGCAACATCGTGATTGATGCGCGCAGAACGGGGGCTGAGCTAGCGAAATATCTGCACGAAGCGCTGAAGATCCCGTTCACGACGCAGTTGGTTTTGTATGAAGAGGTCATGCCGCTGTCCGTGTCGGAGATCGAGATGGACACTTCGCTGGAGATCGCTGAGATCCAGCACGGCGACATCATCTGCTACCAGTACGCCGAGGAGGGTGAGCCGCGCAAAGAAACATCCAAGAGCAGCAGTGACGACGACGGCGACGAAAATGAGTCTAACCCACCCGCTGCAGCTAAAGTGGGGAAGTACCCGGACGTGCCGTTGTACTTCCAGTACTTGCTGGATCGCGTCGAAGTTATGTTTCACCGGTACCGCGTCCCGGATGAAGACTCGTTCCCGCTCGTGCTCTTGTATAGCAATACATACGACGAAATCATCGACGCCGTGGCAGAGCATCTTGGGTTCGTTGGTGACAGGAGGTTGTTCTTGCGACTGTACCAGCACTCGCCGCTGAACAATCTGCCGAAGAAGAGTCCGCTGCGCCACTCCAAGTACGCCGGCAACGACCGCGTGACGCTCGACGAGTTGCTGACGGAGTACATGGAACGCACGAACATCATGTACTACGAGGTGCTTGCGAACCCGATCACGGAGATCGAGGCGAAGAAGCAGGTGGCGGTGTATTTTAGTATTTATGATGCCAACATGGCTTTCGTGGATCCGGCGACTCCGCGGATGGCGCGCCGCGTGGAGTACCTCGTGCTCCCAGATGCGACTGTGAAAGACTTGGTTGTGCAGATCCGGCAGTCGTTCGAAGTGCCGTCGGCAACAGAGCTGCGCGTTTGTGAAGTCTCGCACGGTGGCACGATGATCCAGAGCGTGCTGAGCGAGGGCACGCCGCTGGAGAAGTTCTGGCTATTGTCGTCGTCGGGGTACTCGTCAAGCACGGAGCACGCACTCTTTGTGGAGAAGGCTCCAGCAGAAGAAGAGGAAGATGGGGTCGCGATGGACGTGACTGAGAGTGCTGACGACGGTGATGAGGACGAGGCAAATGAGGTGGTGCGCATGGGCGTGGTGCACTTCAACTTCCAGTCGAACACGCACGTGTACATCCACACGCACGGCGTGCCGTTTGTCGTGCACTTTCGCCTGCAAGAGACCGTGCGCCAAGTGAAAGAGCGGATCCGAAAAAGGTGTGTTGCTTTATATGTTCGTCTTGTGCTTTGGTTTGAATGGTTCAGGACTATTGCTGACCTGTGTTGTTTGTTGATTTCATTTAATATACAGACTAGGCGTGTCGAAGGAGGTGTTTCACAGTTGGCACTTTGCGCTCGTGAAGGAGCTCAAGGCGTCCGTGCTGACCGAAGTGTACGACGACATGGACGCCGACGCGATCGAAAGCTTCCCGATGGCGCGCCTCGAGGAAGTGTGCGGCACGCGCTTCCAGGACATCGGCAGCTTTGGCCTGGAGCACGCGGACCAGACGCCCGCTGCGAGTGCGGGTGGGGCGTCCAAGTACGCGGCCGGCGGAGGGCGGCGCCAGGAGCAGGGCATCCGCATCCGACAGAACTGATAGAAGACGTTTATGAATGCCATGCGCCGTGTGGGCGTGGGAATACTGCAAGACAACGAGCTCGAATAACAAGGGTATTGTGGTATTGTACTGATAATATACAGACGACAGGTTGATCGCCCGTCGTGTGTCTCCTACTTGGTTGGGCAGCAGCAAAATTGAAAACAACAAGAAATCAAAACTATTGTAACCTACGTGTATAGCGAGTCGAGCAACGACTGGTACTTGCCGTCGACCACCTTGCGGTTCACCGCGCCAGTGTCCGGATCGATCTCGCCCGACTCGACCGTGAACGCGTCCGCCATAAGGATCCACTTGCGCACGTGGAAGCCCGACAGGCCGCACTTCTCCGGAAGTGCCTCGAGTGTCTTGTCAAAGTGCACGGCCCACGCCTGGCACTTGATCGCCTCCGCGACCGTCAACGCCGTGCTGCCGATCATTTTGCCCACCCGGAGCGCATCGTCGCCAAGAGCAACGCTCCCTGGCTTGAGATTCCTCAACGCCGCCGGATTAGTCGTTGTTTTCATAAACAGCAACACGCTCAAGAACGAACGCCCTTCACCGATGAGCACGACGCGGTCCAGCTCTGGCTCACTCTTGGCGAGTGCTTCTTCGTAGGGCCTGACGGGGATCCAGTCGCCCGTGGAGAGCACGACAAACTCCTGCGGGTCGCTGATCTTCAAGAATCCGTTCGGAGTCAGGAACCCTCGTTGGCGGAAGCGAAACCATCGGTCCGGCGGCAAGAACGGCGTGTTCTCTGGACCTCTCTGCACGTACCCTGAAAAGACGTTCCTGCCGCGCAGAAGCACCTCCTGCGTGACCTCGTCACACGTGATCATCGTTCCTTTTAGCGCACGCCCCGAGCTCCCAAACTCCCACGCGTGTGGGTAGTTGATCGAAGCAAAGCCCGTGGTCTCGGCGCACCCAAACACTTGATAAATAGGGATGTCGATCGTCTTGAAGAGCTTCTCGAGCTCAAAGTCCAGCGGCGCGAGCACCGAGTAGCACGAGTGGCAGCTCTCGAGTCCGATTCGCTTCTTGATGTTGTTCAGCACGAGCTTCTTCGCGAGCATGTACCCAAGACTGCGGTGCGCGTCCTGGCCAAAGAGCAGCTTCTTCGAGTTGTTGGTCGCGCGCGTCTTCGCCCAGCGGTACAGGATCGTGTTCACTTCGCTCTTCGCCTTGTACACCTGCACGCTAAAGTGGGTCCACGTGTCGGGCGTCGCAAAGAAAATCGTCGGCTTCTTACCGGTGATTACTTTCATGAGCGGCTCATTGTACGACGGCGCGCAGACGACCGAAAGGCCGCACACCATGGGCATGTAGATCTCCAGCACCTGCGCAGCGACATGGTAGAGCGGGATGTAGCCAACTAAGCGATCAGTGCTGGAAAGTGGACCGAACGCGCTTGCGATCGTCGACGCCGTAAACATGACATTGTCCTGCGACAAGCTGATGCCGCGCACGTGGCCCTGCTCGTCGTACGCGAACGCCATGAGACAGCACGAGTGCGCGGTCACGCGGTCGTTCACCGCGAGCTCGATCACCACGTCCTCGACACTGTTCGCCATGCTCGCAAGGTCGTCCATGTCGATGATCGTCACGGGCGTGTCGAGCGCGGCCAGTAGGTCCATGGGCTCTTCGCGGAGCACGATCACGGCGCGGAACTTGGTGTTCTTCGAGCGGCGCAGTGCCTCCATGAAGTTCTCCTGGAGCTCGTCGATGATCAAAATGCTCGCATTGCAGTCCACAAAGACGTGATCCACGAGCTCCTCGGCCGACCACGACGGGCGAACGTGCGTCACGACGCCACCGAGTGCGACGACTGCGAGGTTGAGAAAGTGCACTTCGGGCGAGCTTTTCGCACAGATGACGGCACCTTCTCCCTGCGCGAACTGGAAGTGCGAGAGCACACGCGCGATCGCGTGCACGTGCTCGTAGTACTGCACCCACGTGTACTTGGTCTCGTGGCCGTGGCGGTCGCAGCCGCTGAGCGCGATCGCGCTCGGGTTGTTCGAGTTGCGCAGCACGTTCTGCATGAAGATGGACCAAACAGTCGCGGCGCGCCGGGTCGCGTCCAGCACCACGCCGCCAGTGCCGCTGTTGCCTGTGAGCGTGCCGGACGACGGCGCGGACGCACCATTCGCGCCATTCAGTAGCACGCCGCTCATGGTCGCGAAGCTCGGGTTGGACGACAGCGACGAGTATTTGCGTTCGATGCCTGCGACAGTGCGCATCGTGGAGAAGCTGCCTCCGTTGCGCGAGCGCGACGAAGGGCGTCTGCTGCTACTGCCGCCTGAGCCTGTTGATGGACCGGGACGCGACATGAGCCTGTTGATGGCAGCGGCAGTAACCCCTGTCCCCGCGGCCGGTTCAATCTTGTACGCTGCGACTGGTGGGTGGTGGTGGTGCGGATGGCTCTGGTTGAAATACTGCGGACGCATGAGGAACGTGCCGTTGCCGCTGTCGCTGCCGCCGCCGCCACACGCCAGGTCGTAAAGCGCGGCGTCCGAGACCGGCACCTCGACGGTCGTGAACGAGATCATGTCGGACGTTAGGCGCGACGACGAGCGGCGCGTCGGCGCAGTGCTGGGCGTCGACGACGTCGCGCTGCCATTGCTCCCTGTTCGAGCGTAGTCATGACGGCCGTTGCTGGCAGTTGAGCCGGCGGCGGCTGGCGGACGACTGCTGGGGTCGTCGTCGCTCATGTTGCCGAGAGCCGTCGCCCCCATGGGCACTCCGAGAGAGAGTGAGCGAGAGATGCTCAGACACACACAGAGCAATAAGAGAGTGAGCGAGAGGGGGAGAGGCGATGAGATCACGAGGGCAATGTGGCGAAATATGGACGTCGAGACGCTCGTTCGTTCGATGAATGATGACGCTTGGATCTGGGGGTTTTGTGTCAGACGCCTAATTGCCTGACATGTGTGGACTGATCGACTCGTTGCGATAAGAATTTTTTGGGTGAGAAAGTGGGCTCTGATTGGATGAAAATAAGACGTTTTGGAGATGCGATTGGCTGATAATCAGAAAGGCACCCATTTCGGATGGACAGTGAGGGCTCGTCGAGTTGATATGGGAGAAAGTCCACGCGAATGATATAGCGTTTTAAAGACAATATAAATGAATAAAGGGAAGGAAAGAGCAGAAATCTATAAGCACAGTAGTTTTAGTTGTGACATATTATCATTGGATAGAGTAAACCAGATGCTGGTGCTGGACCTGACCGTGTCCCAGATCGACCGGTGGGACAGGTTCTCCTTTTTCTGGAGCATTTGTGAACCCACTTTGAACCAGAAGTTCATATTCTTGTGAAGCCATTCCATCATCATACTCCATTGACCTCCAGACTTTGTAAAAACACACCACCAAGAGACATCGAGAAATAAAAGCACCCCGGATGCTCATCAGTCCGTTTGATAGCTACCAGCAGGAGACCTTAAACTCCTATTCGTTCTCACCGTTTCGAGGTCATTCTGGTGACGACCTCTAAGTCGAGGAAGTTGTTCTCGCCGCGGACCCTGTGGATGCATGCACCAGAAGAGCAAACTGCAGTGGTTGCGGATGATCTGCATTACATCGGCGGTCTCAAACTCTCTGCGGTCGTTGGACATGAGCGGATAGTCGATAGTTTTTGCCAGTCACTGCGGGATGGTCGTCGTCGTAGAATTCAGAGGACTTCCGTGACCCAGGACCCCGCTGCGGTCTGCCAAACTGAACGATCGGAATGGACACGCACGGATCCGCGAGGATCAGGCTGAGCTCAATACAACGCAGTAACAGACTCATTCAGCACCCAATGTAGACGCCGCTGCTCAAGTCAAGAAGCCCCCGTGTGTTGGAGTCGTACTGCTCTTTCTCTTCGTCACTGGCGTTCGTGGCGCTCGCTGCAAACTCCTTGAGCATGTCTGTGAAGCACCAGGCGAAGTGCCGGGCGACCTTGTCGTGCTTTTGCTCAATACCTTCGTGGGGCTTCTTGTCGAAAAAAGACCTTTCTTTTTACACCATTGGTACTTGACGAACTCAAACCGTACGCCACCCAGGGTGGTTTGTGTGCGAGGTGGGTCGTCACGGTGATACAATAAAGCTGCTTTCGAGAGTGTATCTGTGCGCTGGGTCTGCGTCGAAGAGCGCTAACAAAACCGGAATGATACCCCAACTGTTCGTTGCTCGCCCCGTGCGCGCCCGTGAAGCACGGAGTGAGCGCAATCCGAGCAGTGCATTCGGTTTTCACGCCTTCTTCATGAGCATGAGTAGCTTTCTCCTCGCGAGGTACTGTAGGTCGTTCTGACGAATGATCGAGTTGGCGACCAAACTTTTCGTCCTAAATGATGCGATGGTATGGACTGCTTCTGCTTCTGCGTC
>JAADVN010000340.1:0-21399 GCA_023335535.1 Globisporangium spinosum | reverse complement strand
CCATCAGCCACAAAAAAGAGCCACCCAGAACCAGCTGGCAGGATTAGTCGATTTGTGTTTTCACTTTTTGGCTCGCGTTCGAATCTTCAAATCAGCCGTCCCATGTACTGCAATTAATTTCAATCGAAACGTGACTAAAAAAAAGTCTAAAGTCGCCAAAAAAATATGGGCATGTGCTTTTTTGACTTTGACTGGCTGCCCGTCTGTTTCAGTGTGGGTAACATGCAGATCCTGTCTGAAAGAGAGAGCATCGTTGTCTGTCCCGCAACGCCATCGCACGCACCGCGGGCTTGTGCCTACCAAATAAATGGTTGAATCACGGCTCTCATTGATGCTGAACCCAGCAACAACAACACAAAATGAATCTCCGCTGCGCAATTCGACACCAGCTGCTGGCGGTAAAATGACCCGACCGACTTTGATGCGCGTCAAGGTGGCTTGTGGGTTCCTGGATGTTTGTGTGGGTGTGTGCGTCGCTTTGTGAGAACCCGCCGTAGGTTAAGCCGCTTGCCTGACTTGTTTCTGTTTTTGGTTTTGAGGTGGCCGACGGACACAAAAGTCGCGGGGGCGTTGGATTCTCCCGCACGTTTATTGACGCGCCTCCGGCAAACGTTCAGCTCTCATGCCGCATTGGTTTGCCTCGACATCATACGCAGCCCAGAGCCCAGATCTCGAAAGAGACAGAGCATGGTTAGATGAGCGTGGAGAGAGAACGCATCTCCATTCTCGTTGCATGTTGCCTCACTGCAGCACGCACACACCCGACGCTGGATTCGCATCACTGGGTCCCTTCGTGTCCAGCATATTCAATACTGTAATGGCAAACACGCCCATGGAAAAGGTTTTTGTCCAGAAGAAAAACAGTTTATATTGGACAAGACCAGGTCATCTAAAAGTTGCCTTCGCACACTTCTTGTAGCAAAAAATCGCTGATGTATCTTGCATTTGCTGGTTGGTCGTCTCCGATCGCTGCTCCCATCTGCGCGCGCAGATCACGGGGAGACGCAACACTGCTGGCTTCAACATCACTCCCTCGGTTTCGTCATTAACATCTCCGTTTTACATTTGCAGGTTTTTCAGCCAATAATGCCACACAGCTCCAAATTTACCCAATCAGCACTCAGCAGCATCGCACGTTACAACACGCACAAGAAAAGACATTTTGCAAACCAGCTGGCTGAATTAGTCGATTTGGGTTTTCACTTGTGCCACGTGTGGCCGCGAACGACAAGACCAGACTACATCCAAACAGCTCCGTTGAAGATGATGCGCAATCGAATTCATTTGCTCTGGTCCAATCGAGCGATCGCTTATCTTTCTCCTGTCCGTCATGCAATCATCTGAATGAGAGCTTCCATCGCTTCGGACCCTATTTGGTCATGGCGCGATGTTGTTTCTTTTTCGTCATGGGATTTCTCCATCATGGTTTGTACGTTGTTCTTGCTTTTTTGTTGTTGTTGTTATTAGCGTCAATTGCCTCGTGCTATTGTCAGCTTTGCAAGCGATACAAATAAGACTTTCGAAAATGACACTTGAAGAGATTCGACTGAGCCAACTTCTTCTCTCTGTGCGGTGCTGCACTCTCGTTCTGAACTCATCTTTGGTGCCAAGTAGTCGCTGCTGGATGTTTTGGTGCCATTCAGAGTTCTCCACCGCTTGACTTTTTGGCTTTTTATCTGTTTTTGTGACCGACGGACACAACTCGCTTCTCGTATTTCCCAGAAGCGAGTTGTTGGATTTCTCTCTCTCTCTCTCTCTCTCTCTCTCTGCTTCACACCTACAAGAGACTGACATCCATTTCAGAGACCTTGGAGAACCCACATCGCAAGCTTCTGACTTTTTAGATGGGTTGCTTTTGTCTTCCACGCACATGCACCACCGCCGCAAGTGCAACTTCCAGACCCGCTTAGTCGATTTGGTGGTGGGGCCGACTTAGAAAATCCACTCGACCAGCGAGCGCGTCTCCAGCCAGCCAGCTCACCCTGTGTCTATCTGCCTATTGACGTTGAACCCCCAGCAAACCCCAAGTCTTCCTTGGCGTTCGGTCAGTCAGTTTGTATGCTCAGATCACCTTCTTTCTCTGCTTTTCGCTTCGCGAATGCTCCTCGCGTTGCATGTTTCCCTCGCTGCTCGCAGGCAAGTGATGGCGGCGATTTCGAAGGAAGACGCAGAAGGAGACTGGTGAGAATCGTCGTTTTGGATGCGTTGAAGCAAAGTGTACGGTTCTGTGTGATACGGTTGGGAAGGAAGCGCGCAACGCATTCGACCTTCAAATCCTCCATTATGACCCGCGCATTGCCTTTGCAAGCGTCGTCATACAACTTGCCGTGAGTGACCGAGTGTGAGGAATGTCGTATCATGCGCCACGCCTCCCAATCATCGAGTAGGCTGGAGGGGAGGGGAGCGAAGCCATGATGGCGGTCAACAGTGACAATTGTTTAACAAGGGGCAAATGGGAACAACAAACTACACTCCTTCACTGCGAATCAGCACTGTCTGGCACGTTGAAGCCCGAAGGAGATCCTTTAACAGCGGGAAGCCTCGAAGCCATGGTGATGGTCGCTTGTCGCCTCTTCGAGTGGATTTTTAATCCACGCGCAAAGGTGAAGGAGGAGTGCATTATACCGGTACCGCACGTGGCGGGGGGGGGGTTGGCGCAACGTCGTAACGTATGTTCGCATATGTACGTTTGTGTGGTGAGTGGATGCTTCAGCTCCTCTATCTCTCGATGGTGTTCAATCTGCACTTCTGTTTGCAGCAGTTCAAGGCGCCTCTGTGCCAGTAGCCCCCACACCAACTACAATCTGCGCAAACGCATGCGATCGTCCTGTGCCCGCTGCCAAATGGGCCACCGAACCACTCGAGCCATGGACGTATTTAAAGCCCTCCATTTCAATCTCTGTGCACATGCGATCGCTCTTTGTGCGTTGTGAAACAGAGCGCATGCCAGCGAAGACGTGTCGGTATCGCTTGGATGACCTGCGGGGTGCGAAGAGCAGAGATGGGTTGCAACGTCAGGCTACAGCTCATTTTGGTGCTGGTAGCGTGAAGACCGACAGACACAACGCACGAGTCCCTAAACACCTCCATCCTGTGTCATGCGTACTGATGCTATGAGCCACAGACAGCCAAGACCTAGAAACATCCGACCAGTGCTACTACTAATAAGAGTGTTAGTCGGTAGTAGAAGACACTCACACGCGCTGTTTTCAAGTCGTTGTCTTTTCTCTCTCTCTCTGTATTTTGTTTTCTGTGGTGTTGAGCAAGCGGTCATCATCTATCTATGTGGTGGGGCATGAAGCGAGGAAAAAAAAACAAGAGCAGCAAATTGCAACAAGCGAACAAGCGCTTACTGCTTTGGCGCCTTGACAACACCAACCTGCGCCGGACGGATGCAGCGCGAGTTGAGCAAGTAGCCGACCTTCATCAGCTGGCCGATCGAGCCGGCTTCCTTCGTCGCATCCTCGTACTCGAAGAGCGCGTCGTGCACGTTCGGGTCGAACTTGTCGCCGATCTCGCCGATCTGGTTGATGTTGAACTCGCGGAACACCTTCTGCAGCTGCGCGTCGGTCATCACCACGCCTTCGTGCAGGGTCTTGATCGCCGGGAGCGTGTGGTCTGGGTGCAGCTCCTCAATTGTGATGCTCTCGTGCGCGCGCTTGAGGTTGTCCGACACGTCCAGCAGGCTCTTGGCGAACTTGGAGATCGCGAACTCGCGCGCGTTGTTCACGTCGATGCGCGAGATACGGCGCACGTTCTCGGCGTCCGCGAGCGCACGCAATAATCGGTCGTTCAGCTCGACGTTCTTGGCCTTGAGCTCGTCCACTTCCTTCGCGAGCGCGTCCGTGGCGTTTGGCGCAGCAGCGCCAGTGGCTTCCGCTTCAGGGGCGGCTTCCGCGTTGGCATCGGCGGCGGCGGTGGCGGCTTCCTCGGTGGTTTTTTCGCCGTTGAAGCGCGCGGACGTGCAGCTGATGAAGCGCAGGTGCTGCTGCTGGCTCGAGCGGGCGAGTTGCACGGATTGGGACAGGGCGCGACGGAGCATGGTGATGAAGAGGGAAGGAAGGAGGCGGAAGGTGACGGCGGGCGGAGCTTGTAGCGTTCGCGCGTGCTTGGTGTGTTTGCGTTGATGCAGTTGAGTGTGAAACGAATGGGGTGGACAGCACTTGAACCAGCAACTCGTAAAAAAAGGAGCTGGGCGTAAAAAAGTGGAGGAGGTGAAACGTGACGACGTATTCAAAGCTAGATTTACTGAATACAAGACTTTGCTGTTTCTTGTCAGTATATTTTTTTAAATCGTGTCATGAGTATGGATAATCTGGATCTGAAATGAGAGTACATTGCACAAACCCAGCTTGGGGTTTTTACAAGCCTGTGTTCTAGAATAATTCCATGTTGGAGTTTGGTGTTGGGTGCAAGCGAGCGGGGAATATCGACACATGAAGACCAGCAGCGTCGGCGATGAAATCCGTTGCCGTCTGTCACAATAATATGCCACACCCGCCACTTCGTATTCGAAACAAGGAGCCCATTGTCATGTGAGCTTGTGTGTGTGAGCGAGGTGTCGTGATGCACTAGCATTGCGCTCACCCATGTGAGCCTGTGCTGTTTGTTGCAAGGAATGAGCGCGCTGCGCAGCGCACGTCTCAAAACAAACGTCCCACTTCCTTTTCTACCAATCACGGACTGCGAATCCCACACAAACCATCAATTTTAACCAATGGAAGCAGTAAATCAATACCTCTGATTGCTGAGCGCAACCTCACAGTTGAGTTGGAGGCACGAAAGCACTATCACAACCGAATCAAGCCGAGAAGTGATACAAATGGCGTTTAAGCGCAAGAACGCGAGCAAGAAGGCCGCACCGACGACTGCAGCGGCGGCGGCCGCGCAGCCGGAGGTGCTGCAGCAAGAAGTGCTGCGCCACTTCGCCAAGACTGTCTACTTCAACGACCTCTGGAAGTCCTTTTTGAGCAAGATCGCCGGGCTCGTCGTGCTCATGAGCTACGTGATGTTCCAGCGCATGCGGCTGAGCGACGAGGGGCTGCAGTTCATCGCGCTCTTCGAGGTGCTCTCCGTGATCCTCGCGCTCTCAACCGTGATCTTCCTGCGCCGCTTCTTCTACCCGATGTTCGCGTTCAAGCTGTCGTTCGCGCTATCGCTGCTGCAGACGTTCTGGTGGGCGACCTCGTACTACGCGCGCACGACGGAGCAGGACCCGAAGATTGGCGACTTGCTGCCAGACCAGTTCGCGTTCGGCACGCTCTACTTTGTGGTCTGCTGGGCCTCGGACCGCTTCATGCTGAGCTCCCAGGACGTCGCCCAGAAGAACGCCGTGGACGTGCAGGAGGTCGTGGAGAAAGCCAAGTGAGTCGAGTCGAGTCAAGTCAAGCAAAGCAGAGTAGTGTTTGTGTAGCTTTTTGATATCAAGCTGGAGTACATAGATGTAGGCGCGTCATCACAGTCCGTTAACAAGGAATCGAAAGCTGTTCTTCATTTTGACAAGATTCGTAGCCTGTTTGTCTGTCTGTATACCTCTTATACCCTTACACACACCCAAGCGTGAGTGCATCTTGGGCGACGGCTACAGTACCTAGTTGAAGCCGTACTCTTGTCTGCAGCGCTTGACGACGCCGATGAGGAAGCCGCTTCGATTCCGCACCGTCGTGAGGTTGGCGTTCGTGAAGCGCGTGAGCACTTCGTTCGCGAGCCCCTCGGACAGTTGGCCCAGCACTTCGTAGCACTTGTCGCCAAACTCGTCGATCGACGAGATCACGCCGGTCGCCGTCATGGTCTGCAGGTGCTGCTGCACCGAGAGCGGGAGCGAACCGATCCCGTGCTGGGGGCCAGGGGCATTCGCTAAATGTGCTGGCTGTTGCTGTTGCTGTGGTAGCGCTGGTGCTCCTGCACCTGCCATCGCTGGAATACTGTTCGCTGGAAATGAAGGCGGACCTCCTCGCTGCACACTACTGTCCATGGTTAGCTGCTGCTGCTGTTGTGGTGGCGGCTGGGCATCATACTGTCGATCATATCCGCTTTGCTGGTCAGGAGGAGGCAGGCCACGGTACTCTGCTTGTTGCTGCTCGCTAGTGTACGCAGCTTGTCTTCCATCTTGACGAGCAGCAGCAGCAGCTCCAGTCGGATACGCCAGCACAGCCTCTCCTTCATGTCCGAATCCAGAAGACGGACCAGAAACAGCATGAGGAGGAGGAGTCGAAGCAGCGCTGCTAACATGGGAGGGTTCCATGCGTTTAGCGGCGATCGCCTTCTCGTTCACGCGGTTGATGATTCCCACGAGGAAGCCCTGCAAGTTGTCAATCTGCGTCAGATCCACGTTGCTGAAGTTCTCGACTGCTCTCAACGCGATGTGCTCAGGGAGATGGTTCAGCCGCGAGATGACATTGTCGTTGATCCCTTCTTGCAGTCTGCCTTCGCGGACCATGTTGTCCAACACAAGCCGCACACTTCTCGGAAGACGGTCGTAGAGCTCATTCTTCTCAATACGCGGATGAGGTGACGGTGGTGGAGCGCTCGAAGTCAGATTGCTGCGGCGGCGAGGGTCTCCAGGCTGGGCTCGAGGCGAAATAGGACCACCGCCGAGGCTGCGAGGCACAAACTCGCTCTCTCCAGCGCGGCGTCGACGCGGGTCAATGGGTTTCCCAGCTGCGAGCAGCCCGCCCTCGGCTCTGCTAGACGACTGAGTTTGCGAACTTTCAGCTCGCTCGTGAACCGCTCTTCTCGGATCTGTCGCTCGTGCACCAGCCGATCGGTCGCTTGCTTCCGAAACGCTTGGTGAGGCGACCACGGATTTATTAATCACACGGCCAAACTCGTCGGTTGTTTGGGGCTTGACACTGGTTTCTCCATGTGCAGCGGCTGGCACTACATGAGCACGTGGACTGGTCATAGTCGAAGCTCTGGACGCACGCGGGTCATCCGGCAGGTCTTTCTGATACGGCACCGGCACCGACGACATGCCATGCACTGGAAGCGGAGGTGCGTAGCCAAACTCGAAAAGCCCCAGGTCGGACGCAAAGTCTGCGATGTACACGCTCACGGGCTTGAGCGACACGACGTGCGGGTTCTCCTTCAGGTACTCGTGGTGAATGCGCATGAGTTGCCCGTTCTTGTCCCGCACTTCTTTCATGGAAACTCTCGTGAACCGCGCGATGATCGACACCTGCGCGAACTCTGGAAGAGCGCCGACCGACGCGAACGCCGCGCGACTCACTTGGTTGATCTGAAACTCACCCAGCGTCTGGAAATCCTTCAGGCGGTCCCACGCGGCGTCCGTCAGTCCTTTCTTGTCTTCTTGTCTCTTACTGTCAGCCGACTTTGTGCTGTCGTGGCTGTCTCCACGCGGTCGCTTCAGATCTCGCTCTGACTGGGAATGCTCGGACGCTGTCTTAGAGTCGCCAGACTTGCGCTTGTTTGCAGGATTTGGCTCGCTCCTGTTGCCATCGGTAGCGCTTTTACTTGGAGAGCCTTGAGTATCACCGTTATCGTGGGCGTAGGATGGATCTGATGGATCGTACCCCTCTCGCCCGTACGAAGGGTTCTCTGGATCATACTCTTCCCGTGCGTGGTGCGCGGACTCAAACTCGTCGTGCCCAAACCCACCTGGGTTCGCTGGATCGTATTCATCGCTCCCATGGCGCTCATAGGAAGACGAAGCTGCGTCTGCCGGGTCGTACTCGTCCTGCGCGTGGTGCAGTGCGTTCTCTGGATCGTACGCATTCTCGTCATAGCCTGGATCTGCGGGATCGTACTCGTCTCGCTGGTGCTCCATCTCCGTATCCTCCTGCTGCTGTGGATCCTGGTTGCTTGAGGTGTCGTGCTCGTTGTCTTCTGCGCTGTCTGCATTTATAAAACTGTCCTCCATATGTTGGTCTGTAGTCGCTTGGCCATTTGCTTCAACGACCTCATCACCGACATTGGCAGAGGCGTCGGCTGTAATAGCATCGACAGGTCTAGCCTCTGCTTCAACATCATCGGCATTATCAGCAACGGTCGCCTCGCTACCAGTGACATCAGATTCGACAGCAGTAGCAGGAATAGCCTCCACGTCAACACTACCATCAGCGGCCTCAGCTTCGCCAGGAGCAGCCTCCACGCCACCGGCATCGACAGGAGCAACCTCCACGGCAACAGCAGCAGCATCCTCGACTCCATCATCGTCGCCAACAGGAGCGACCTTCACATCAGCACTATCCGCATCGGCAGCACCAGCCTCCACACCATCATCGCCATCACCATCGATAGCAGCAGCCTCCACATCAGCATCCGTATCTGGAGCTACTTCCACGTTTTCATCTTCTGCGCCTACAACCTCCGTGTCATCAGCACTACCGGCGGCAGCATCTTCCTCATCATCCTCTGTGTCTTCGGGGTCGCTCGCCGGCGCATCTTGTGGCGCTTTGCCGTCACCTTTGAAGTCCTCCTGCACAACATGCTGGACACTCGAAGCGTCGTCGATTTCCATGTTGCTCGCGTTGTTGTGCTCCGTGCTCTCGTAGTCTTCGCTCATAGGCGCATCGTCAGTCAACGACGCCAGCTCTTGCTGCTCCTGCTGGTCGTGGTCCTGCTCGTGCTGATCTTGGTGGTCGTCACGCTGCTGGACGTCCACCATCTTTTCAGCCGCCACTGCTGCCGACGCGTCCGCCATGTTGAGCTGTTCGGGACTGCTCATATTTGGCTCGTGATTGCTACTTCAGTCTGTTGTTGCCCTGCGGAGCAATGACCGAACGCCTGGAAAGAATTTTTACGAACCTAACTTCTCTAAACGAATACATCGACAATCATGCGTAATTACGTGTTTTTATATTTTTACGAAAGCAAGGTGAGAGTAGGCCACTTGGGTGTGGCCAACTTTCTCCTCCTCTCTTCCAATCCGCCACCTGTGACGGAGCTTCATTAAAACTTTTATTGGCTGAAATTGCGCAACAAAACGAGTTGATTGGTAGATAACCAGTTAATTGTCCGCAATAGCGAAACTGCGGTACTTCAACCGCTAACCCCATTCTTGATCGTCAACGCGCGGACAGGAAGAGCAACTTCCGGAGGCGGCATAAAGCATCCGCGTACCTGCCTGCCTGCGCTAGTGACGCAGTAGACGAACCGCCTCGTAGCACATAAGAACAAGAGAGAGAGAGAGCACGATGCTCACCGCCACCAAGAAGCTCACGACCCGCATCGCGGCGTCCGCCACGACCACCCGCAGCATGGCCGGCAAGGCCTCGTTCAACTGGCGCGACCCGCTCTACCTTGAGTCGCAGCTCACGGACGAGGAGCTCATGATCAAGGTGAGTTTATAAACGAGGGTAGCTGTGTATGCATGCATCTTGTGTGAGTCACCTGTACAGTACTGGTATGTATTTATTTACCTCGATGCCACAATTGTTATCATGCGACTAGAAATCCGCGACTGACTACTGCCAGGGCAAGCTCTTGCCGCGCATTGTGGAAGCGAACCGCAACGCGACGTTCGACAAGGCGATCATGAAGGAAATGGGCGAGATGGGCTTCCTCGGACCAACCATCGAAGGCTACGGATGCGCGGGTGTCGGCTACGTCTCGTACGGTCTGATCGCGAATGCCGTGGAGCAGGTGGACAGCGCCTACCGCTCGGCAATGAGTGTGCAGTCATCGCTGGTGATGCACCCGATCAACACCTTCGGCTCGGAGGAACAGAAGGAAAAGGTATGTAATGCACATAGCATCTTATCTGCCACAACGCGACCCGCAATCTTCTCACGCACATTGCGATGATCGATCTTGATGTGTAGTACCTTCCACGCTTGGCGACCGGTGAACTCATCGGCTGCTTCGGTTTGACTGAACCAAACCACGGCTCAGACCCTGGCTCGTACGTCTTTAACCTGCGCTATATATGGCAATCTATCAGATTTGGATAAGAGAACTGATGGAATGTGTGCTGCTTCTTCAATCGTACAACAGGATGGAGACTCGCGCCAAGCTCCAGGGCGGCAAATACATCTTGAACGGATCCAAGAACTGGATCACGAACGCGCCAATCGCGGACGTGTTCTTGATCTGGGCCAAGGATGACGAGGGCGACATCAGAGGTTTCCTCCTTGAAAAGGTTTGTTCATGAAATTATTCACTGTATGTGGAAGGTATGCGTTGGTCGCTTGTGTTCTGACGACCATTTCTATTGTTGTCGTTCCTAGGACTTCCCTGGTCTCAGCACTCAGTACATCCACGGCAAGGCCACTCTGATGGCGTCTGCCACAGGCATGGTACGTTCCCTCGTCGATGAGTGGATGTTGCCTAATGCAAATATCTAACGTGTGTGTGTTTCGGTCTTCTTGTAGATCTTCATGGAAGATGTTGAAGTGCCAAAGGAGAACATGCTGCCAAAGGTGAAGGGTCTCAAGGGACCGTTCACGTGCTTGAACAGCGCGCGTTTCGGTATTTCATGGGGTGCTCTCGGCGCTGCGTGTAAGTTGGCTGCTCTGACATTCGTGATGGTATCATTTATGTGAATCTTCGTGTCTGATAACACATTCTCTGTAATATGTGTGTACTCATAGACGCTTGCATGGACATCGCGCGCCAGTACACTTTGGACCGCAACCAATTTGGCGCTCCTCTGGCGGCGTAAGTCTCTCCTACCCGTGTTCAGATTCCGCCAGTTGTTCACCCTAGCTTCTCTCTCTCTCTCATTGCTAACAGTTTCTGATTTGTGCATGCAGCAACCAACTGATCCAGAAGAAGCTCGCGGACATGAGCACCGAGATCTCCATTGGTCTCCAGGCGTGCTTGCAGGTCGGTCGCCTGCTTGACGAAGGCAAGGCGCCAGTGGAGCTGATCTCCATGGTGAAGCGCAACTCGTGCGGCAAGGCCATCGAGATCGCGCGTGCTGCGCGTGACATGCTCGGCGGCAACGGTCTCTCGGACGAGTACCACGTCATCCGCCACGCCGTGAACCTGGAAGCCGTGAACACGTACGAAGGCACGCACGACATCCACGCGCTGATCTTGGGTCGCGCCATCACGGGTCTCCCATCGTTCGTGCCTCGCTCGGCCCCATAATTTGTCACAGCCACACCGAAGCGGGCGAGTGGAATTGCCGATCCTGAGGTGTAAGCAAGCCCGCCCGCAGAAAAATAAACACAAACATGCAGTTGTATACCGCGTTTATTTTTTTGGAAGCCTGAGGGATCCAAATGCCATAGGAAAAGCAAGCACGCTTGCCCAAGTATGTGCATGACGTTTCCCCTGTATAGAGGTATTCGATGTCTCCCTCTCTACAAGACCGACCACCTGTAATGAATAATTAAAATCAGAGTGAATTCCCCGTTTCCATACTGAAATCAAGTTATTTAGAGAACCTCTATAAGATATCTATACAGAGGGAGATGGCTCTCCAGCTGAATTTGAACCAATCACGGACTCGGACCGTTCACGCAACCTTCGCTCAACAACTCGCGGGTGGCATCGGATCTCCCGATTCAACAACAACAACACAAGCTCCACACTAAAAAATCAAAAGCGAGGGGCTCGCGTCAAGAAGAGCTACGTACGTAAGGCATGATGTTCTCTGTGTATAGGGAAGTCGAGCAAGGGGGAATGAGGGGGAGAACAAGCGCGTATGCACACCAGCACGTGACTTCTCTCATCTCGCATTCTAAATGTCTGTTTGTGTGTGTGTGGTATCCACAGGATCGACCGAAGCGAGAAAAAAGCCACGTGTCAACGCTGATTCACGTGTTGCTGTTCTTTCACTGGTGAAGAAGCACAAGTAAACGCGCAGGATGAGCCAAAAGCTGCGAGACCTGATCCGCAGCGTGCGCTCGTGCAAGACCGCCGCGGAGGAGCGCGCAGTGATCGCGAAGGAGAGCGCGCTGATCCGCACGGCGTTTAAGGAGCACGACAAGCAGCACCGCTACCGCAATGTCGCCAAGCTGCTTTTCATCCACATGCTGGGCTACCCGTCGCACTTTGGCCAGATGGAGTGTGTCAAGCTGATCGCGAGCCCGCTCTTTGGCGAAAAGCGCATGGGGTACTTGGTACGCACGCACGCGCACACACACAGCTTAGCTTTGTGTGATTATAGGCACTGCAGTGCATCACCCTCTAACATGTGACGTGTGCTGTTTTGTTTTGGTAGGGTCTCATTTTGCTCTTGACAGACCAAGAGGACGTGCTGACGCTCGTGACCAACTCCATGAAGATGTACGTCTTGCGCGTGGTTCATCTCATGAAGCGAATGAATGCAACAGCTAACCGATGACTTGTCCCCTCTGCGCATCATAGTGACCTCACGAACCAGAACCACTTCATCGTCGCGCTGTCGTTGAATGCGGTCGGCAACATCGCGTCGGTGGGTCTTTTTCTTCATGCCTTCTTCATCAATGCGCCGTATATCATTCCTACAGGTGGCTCAACCTCGTGTCTGGTAATGTGTGACTATCTATCTGTGTATTCTCTAGCCTGACATGGCGCGCGATCTCGTGATGGACATTGATCGCCACCTGCGCGGAGAGAATGAGTACCTGCGCAAGAAGGCCGCGCTCGCGTCGATCCGCGTGTTCCGCAAAGTGCCGGAGCTGGTCGAAGACTTCACGGAGTCGATCCTCGGTCTCCTGCGCAGCAAGAACCACGGCGTGTTGCTCTGCGGCGTGCAGCTCATCACGGAAGTGCTGCTCATCGACGAGGACAACCTCAAGTACTTCAAGGACCTGGTGCCGGCGCTCGTGCGTGAGCTGCGCAACTTGCTTTCGATGGGGTACTCGTCCGAGTACGACGTGAGCGGCATCGCGGACCCGTTCCTGCAAGTGGCGATCCTCGGCTTGCTGCGTCTCCTGGGGAGAAACAATGATGACGCGAGCGAGGCGATGAACGACGTGCTCGCGCAAGTGGCGACGAACACGGAGACTGCCAAGACCGCGGGCAATGCGATCCTGTACGAGTGCGTGAACACGATCATGGCGATCGAGAGCGACAGCGGCCTCAAGGTGCTGGCGATCAACATCCTCGGCCGCTTCTTGCTGAACCGCGACAATAATATCCGATACGTGGCGCTAAACACACTCTCGAAAGTGGTCACGACCGACGCCGCCGCCGTGCAGCGCCACACGAACACGATTGTCGACTGCCTCAAGGACCCAGACACGTCGATCCGCCAGCGTGCGCTCGAGCTAATTTACGCGCTCGTGAACGAGTCCAACATCCAGTCGGTACGTGTTGCGTTTAGTCGCTTGAGTGACGCTGCTACCCATAGTCGCTAACGTGTTACTGTGTGTGTGTGGCTTTCGTGTGTGTAGCTTGCGCGCGAGATGCTCAACTACCTTGTCGTGGCTCCATCGGAGCAAAAGCCCACGCTCTGCTCGCGAATCGCCGGTACGTAAGAGCTCAAATGAATAGCTACACTGTTGCAGCCTTTGTATCTGTGGACTAAGCTTGTGTATGTGTCCTTGTGCGCGTGTCGACCATGCAGACGCGGTGGATCGCTATGCGCCGTCCAACCGATGGCACATTGACACGCTCATCACGATGCTCTCGATCGCCGGCGCGAGTCTCCCGGACGAGAGAATATCGAGCTCGCTGATTCTGCTGATCCAGCGTAACCCGGAGCTGCACGCGTACGTGGTGCACAAGCTCTTCTGGGCGCTCCACGACGACGTCTCGCAGCTGTCGCTCGTGCATGTCGGCATCTGGTGCATCGGCGAGTACGGCAAGGCGTTGCTGTTGGACCCACCGTCGTCGGAAGACACGCTCAGTGACAAGGCGCGTGTCGACGAGAGCACGATCGTGGAGCTGTTCAAAAAAGTGCTTCGCCACCACCACTCAACCGACACGACCAAGTCGTATGTGCTGAACGCGATGATGAAGCTGACGACGCGCTTCCAGAACCCCGCGGAGGTGCAGAAGCTGACGCACCTGATCGCGTCGTTCAACTCGTCTGTGGTGCTGGACCTGCAGCAGCGCGCGACCGAGTACACGACGCTCGGCAAGCCGCAGTGGTCGTCGCTGCGTCCCGACATCCTCGCCAACATGCCCGCGATCGACGTGACGAAGCTGCGCAACCGCCAGAACCGCGTGAACTCGGCGTCGGGCATGCATGTGGAGCTCATGGGCAGTGATGATTCATCGTCATTCGGCGGTGACTCGGCGCTCACGAAGCCCGCGCCAAAGCAACAAGCGGTTGCGGCTGCCACGCCGAACCTGCTCGACTTGGACGACATCTTTGGCGGTGGCGGAGGCTCGAGCTCTGGATCCTCGGCTCAGGTATCAACAGCAGCCCCAGTGTCGACGCCAGCGCCGGCTGCCGCGGTGGACCTGCTCGCGGACCTGTTCTCAACTGGTCCGTCGTCGGCTCCTGTTGCGCCTCCAGCCGCGCCATTCGGCATGCCTACTACCACGACTTCTACTACTAACAGCAACAGCAACAGTACGGACGATCTCCTGGGTCTGATGGACTTTGGCGCTCCTACCCCAAAGCCAGCGGCCCCACAGAACCCGAAGATCCGCGCGTACGAGAAGAATGGCCTGAGCGTGGACCTGGAGATCTCCAAGCCGAACAATGACGACCCGTCCGTGACGTTCATCGCCGCGACAGTGCGCAACGCGACGGCGATCCCGCTGACGAACTTTCTGTTCCTGGCGGCGTTCCCAAAGTACATCAAGCTCAAGATGGAACCCGCGAGCAGCGATGTCGTGCCACCGCACAACGGAGGCGTCGTCACGCAGCTCGTCAAGATCCAGAACGCCATGCACGGAGAGGTACGAAACGCTTGTGTGTGTGTATGTGTGGACCTGTGCTGTTGGTGCTTTTGTATCCATCCTTGATGTTAACTTTGTGTGAATGTTGTTTTGTACTGTAGAAACCGGTTTTGATGCGCATCAAGTTGGATTTCATGGTGAACGGGAGCAAAGTGGAAGACATGGCGGCCGTGAGCTCGTTCCCGCCCAACATCTAGAGCTGTTCACACTCAAGGGATGATGGCGACTGTAGGTAGCTCTTGGACTCGAAAAGTTGTCTTCGTCAGGCACAGTCAGTGAGCGAGCGAACAGAAAGCTACAAGTGCTGCACGACAGAGTCATGACAGAGAGAGGCAGGTCAACATAAATGCGTTCGTTTTGTTTTTTCTTTGGTTACGCTTGTTGCTTGTTTTGCCATGTGAGGAGCTCATACGAACGCTCACTCACTTCCCTCACGTGGCCACTTTCAATGTACTCTTGCGGAACAACCAGTACGCCTTGCGGACGCGGTCCGTCTCGTTCATGAGCTTGTCAATGAGCTACATACACACACGTTAATAACACAGTAAAGAGCCCGCATCGTTAGGATTCCTATGCTCATCACCAAGAGATCAATCAATCAACGCCCACCACATACGAGTCAACAATCGTACCTGATGCGCAGCTGCGACCGCGTCTTCGGTCTGCTCTTTCGCGTACAGATCCACGAGCAGCGCCGCGACGAAGATGCAGTCCGGGTACTGATCCAGCAGCGCCAACAGCGTCTCCTTGAGGGAGCTCGCCAGGTGCTCTTCGTGGCCGCGCAGCAGACCGCGGAGGTAGTTCCACGGTGACTCGTTGTGCACCGCGACGTCGATCTTCGCGAGCGCGTACTCGATCTCACGGCGGCGGTCGTCTGCCGTCAGACCCGTCGTGTACTTGAGCACGAACCAGCGCTGGTTCCACGCCGAGTTGTTGCGCACGTCGTCCTGGAGCATCTTGTCCACGAACTCGAGCTCGCCCTCCCAGAGGCTGAACGTGCGGATCGCCCACTGGCGGTGTGCCCACGCGTGGTAGTTCTTCGAGTCGCCCGCGATCGCCTTGGCCGAGAACGCCTTCTCCGCGCTGCCGTCCTGCAGCATCGAGCAGATCTCTCGCCGGTGGTGCCAGATCTGGTAGTTCTTTGGGTGCGCGATCGCCATGCGTTCCGTGTACACGAGCTCGTCGTAGAGGTTCGCGCCGAGCGCTTCGAGCACTTTGCGCCGGAACGCCCACGCCGTGTAGTTCGCCGGGTTCTCGTCGATCACGTCGAGCGTCAGGTCCAGTGTGCGCTCGCTGTACTCGTTGATCTTGAGCACGCCGCGGAACACGTCCATCACATCCGTGACTGCAACGTAACAAAGGAGACACACAAAGCATTCACGTTAGAGGACGATTGCCAGGCGTTCGTTTACCACCAGCTAGCAGCAGCGCGCATACAAATACAGAGAGAGAGCGAGAGAGAACGAGTGCGACGTGTACACACAGCGACGACGTACATGACTCAGAGTATGCGATGCGCACGATCGGGTTCGGGCCGTCATCCTGCGGGATCTTGGGCACGTCCGCCCACATCTGCTGGTCGCGGTACAGCATCTCGCTTGACCTTGACCTTGGTTGACAGCGAAAATGGGAAATGAATGTATCCTCTCGGATGTTGCGTGTGTGGAAGTGCCGTTGGTGCAACCTTCGGACGACATTCGAACCTGACCAGCTCCTTTGACTCAGATGCGAAATGGCGAAATGGCAAAATGGGCCGCGGATGGCGAAAGGCGGCGTGAAGCTACCGCCGATGGCTTCAGCGCATGGCTCTCCACGCAATGTGTAGCACGATTATTGACACCACAAGACGCTCGGTATGCATGTAGTATTTGCACTTCCATTCCCACTTTCAGCCTCCAACAACAACGCAAAACGATTGCATGCATTCGCGGTCTCTCTACAATACTCTCCATCCATCACTCTCTAAAGCTCTGCTTCCTCACCTTCCATATCTTCTGCACATCTGTCTTCCTGTGTCTCCACGCTTTCCGCTTTCTCTTAGGATCGGTCGAGATGATTTTCAAACGGGACGTCTGGGAGACTGTCGTCGTCGTCATCGAACCCATTGGAGCTCGTGGCAGCGACGGCGTGCTTGGAGCGCAGCTTGCGCTCATAGAAGAGCATGTACGCGCAGCTCGAGAGCACTTCCTCCTGCGAGGCGCCGCGCACGCTGTCGTCTGAGATGAAGAACCACTGGCCGTTCGCGATGCGGCGGAACGCTGTGAAGTGGCCGTAGCGCTCGTTGCCCTGGTGCAGGATCACCGCTTTCAGCTGATAAATAAGGTACTCCTGCGTCGGCTTGGGCATGAGCGCGAACAGGAATGGCGAGGATGAGGGCTTGTGCCCATTGACACTGCTCGAGCCATTTCCGTGGCTACTACCGCTGCCGCTGGCACGAGACGGCGTGTAACCGTTCGCGAGCGCCTTGTCTTCCGTCGCTGCTTGCTCGTACTCGCAGAACGCGCTCATGTCGAGCTCCAGTGGGAAATCCACGTGTGTGTCCAGTTTGCGCGCGCTGCCGCTCCACGCGTGGTACACTTTGCGGTTGAAGTGGAAGCAAAACACGTCGGGGCTTCGCGAGAACTGAAGCCGCTTGTGACAATCCCGCAGCTTGCGTGGGATCGGCTGCTCAAAGTCCTCGAGGTTGATCACTTGGCTCGAGCCCAGCGCGCTCTCGAGCGTGTGGATCCACTCCTTGCGCTCGTGCTGCGCGATCTCGAGGTCCACGTCGTCGAAGCTCGCCTTCTCGCGGTCGATCTCGCGCATCACGGCGTCGTACTCGTTCTTTGTGATACGCAGCTCGCTCAGCAGACTGCAGTAGCTGCACTCGACGCCCTGGATCTCCTCAGGCTCTGTGTACATGCGCAGGCAGTCGGCGAGCTTGACGGGCTTCTTGCCCTGGTCTGCGCCAAACGAGAGCGACACGTCGAGGAAGCGGTGGTTGCTCATCGGGCGGTAGCGCTTGCAGCGCGTGCACTGCAGCAAGTTCACCTGGAGTCCGTGCATCGGGTTCCAGTACTTGCGATTCCGCACCGACTCCTCATGGCGCAGGTCGCTGATCGATTTGTCCATAAAGTCCGTCTCGCCGCGGCTCATGAGGTCCTGCAACCCCACGTCGCGCATCGCGCAGCGCTTCTGCTCATCCGTGACCAAGTTCATGAGGAACTGCAGCAGCTCTTGCGAATCCTGCGCAATCACGATCACATACACACACACTTGTAAGCGCACTGCCTGAGCTCAATCGAAAGCAGGTTCATAGCACACTCGCACCTGCTGCTTGTTGCCTCGGAAAGCTGCCAGTTTGTTCACAAGCTCAGCGTTAAGCCTCCTCGGGATCACGGCAGGACGCGGCTCGTGCTCCATGGTCGGCGCCAATTCTAACAAGAAAGGGAGAGTAAAGTCATCCATCCTAATCGCATACAATCAATCAAACATCAGCAAATCAATACGTCACATACATACCGTCGATACAGTCACGCAGCGCGCTTGTGAACGGGATGCGCCGCGCGTGCGCCTTGAGCTTAGACTGGCGCACGACCTCGTCCAGGTACTCCTGGAAGCTGCCCACGGACGCCAGCGCCTGCAGGATCGCGTTGAAGAAGCACGTGTTGCCCAGGTTCTGGATGCCCGGCACCACGTAGCGCTGGTACTCGTCCACTGCTGCTGGTGGTGGTGGCGCTGTCTGCTGCTTCGCTGTCTTCGTCGTCATCGCCGTCTGCTGCTGCTGCTGCTCTGGAGCCTGAAGCTGCGAGTGCGCGCCGCTACCGCCGTTCGCCTTCTGCATCATCGCGTGCTTTCTCTCTGGAGCTTGTGTGATGAAATGAAATGGGCTTGCTTCCGAGACGCAGAGAAATGAAAAAGGCTTCATTTTCAGCCAATCAGGGGGAATCAACTTTAATTTCAGCCAGTAAAAGTGGGGAGTAAAGCTCTCGAGCCTCTGAAACGCAAGGAGAGCCAATTTGCAATCAAGCATCCACACCACCAGAACGCTTTCTCGACAATCTTCACCCCCCCCATGGTTCTTCTTATTTACTGGCGGCTTGGATGAGCGCCATGGACCTCTCAAGCGCAGTGAGCTGACTCCGCAGGTCGGGAGCGATGCGATCCACCACGTCCTGGCAGCTGCGCACAGCAACAACACACCAGAAACAAGATTTTAGAATTTGGTTCACTCACATGACCCCACCATTTCCACTAGAGCAGAGATAGACACACGTACTACTTGGTGACTTCGTGGACCTTCTGCAGAGAGCGCTCGTCTCGGCTCAGCTGCGCTGACAACTACACAGCGATGCATCACCAGTAGTAGAAAATGAGAAATTGGTTCGCAAGATCCTTTGCACAGAAAAAAGCACCTCAACACAGCGACGTACCTCGGTGTTTTCAAAGAACGCGAGCACTTTGTCGATTCGCTCGTAGGCTCCGGACGTAGCTTGGCCGAGGTTGACGAGCTCCGGTCTCGTGTCAGTCTTCCAGCACGCCACGTCGCCCGACAGCATCGCGCTCGCTCTGGGTGCAACAATCAAATGCAGGACAAGTGTGGATTTAGAGCTCACAGAACGACTTTCCGGAGGGAGACCCAAGTCAACAGCACGCACTTTTCCATCAACACGACCAACTCGTTGAGCCACTTCCCGAGCTCTTCACTAAGCAGCTTCGAGTCTCTCGGATCTGTCATTATCGCGGACCCAGTGAGTGCGCGGAGCCGGCCCTTTGCGGACTTTATTCGGTTGTCCAGCCCCTGTGCATGCTGTTCATTGATTTACATTCACAAACATTCACGTATTATTAGCACCTAATCCAGCTTTATCATACTTTGCGCGTCGTTTTGCACCTGATCGGCGAACTCAATGTCCTGCGCGAGCTGCTTAAGCTGATCAGCCGATCCAGCGCCACTGTTGTCTGCGGAGACGAGCTGGGTGCTCACAGGAAAGATCTCGCAGCGACTGTCAAAAAAGCTCTCCTTTTGTTAATATTAAAGTCAAAACAAAGGCATAGAGTTAAGTTGGTACATGCAGTGCAGCAAAACAAAACCAAAGCAAGCAAACCCAACTCAAGCCTTGTATGCTTGTGAGTAAACGTATTTATCACGAACCGCATGCGTCGCGATGTCATCGAGAAGCTGGGACGACTCTACCAAGCACGTCTGTTCGCCTCGCTCCTGCAAACCACAGCAGACAATGCGCATAACAACGTGAGAAATTGATCAGCGAACCCTATTTCGCAATGGATACAGTCGAGACACGGGGATACCTCGAGCAAGATGCGGCCATGGACGCATTCGACAACGAGCAGCAGCTGTGCGCAGGCGCTCTCCAGCTTCATCTCGCTATCGACCAGTGCGCTAGGGTGTTGAGCTCCCTGGAACAAACAGCACAGCACACATACACACACATAACCGCATGGCGACATCCAGGCAGTTCGCTCAGCAGTCTGCAAGATTGTGCCGTTTCCAGTTTGAAGAAGCCACCGCAGTACGCGCACCATTAAGCGAAGCCACTGCTGCAACTCCTGCGGCGACGGTTCGTGTTGGCTCCAGCTCTCATCGTCGACAAGGCGCACACTGGGCATGCGGTATACTGCAAAGAGCCACAGCAGCAGCGTCTTGCGGAACGCGCAGGAAGAGAAGCCCTGCGTCTGCACCTGCAGAAACGCGGGGCAGCGCAGGCGCGTCAAGTAGAACTGCAGCCGTTGCAGTCGCATTTTTTGCATGGGGCGGTCGCGTGACTGAGAGTAATGGAACTACCATACAGCATACTGCTCTGATATAATTCAATACTTTTGTGGCCGAATTAACAAGCCCCTCTTAATTCAGTGCACATGTTTTGATCCAATGAACTAACTTAACTCAGTACTCGATGTGATTCTTTGCCCGAACCCTTGCGGATATTCGAATCTCATCTTGCAAAATGTATGCAGATTCGTATACAGGGTATAGCGCAATCAGTGACCAGGACACCTCAGATATCCTTTCAAATGTGGTCAGAGCGATTATGAGAGGGGAAAGTGAAAAGTATTGAAAAGTGAGAAGTACCGGTTCTGTTTTTTTGAATATGGGCGGGAAATCAGTTTGACTTTCCTCAATCACTTGACGCCAGCATTCACTTTGAAATCTTTGGGCAATGCGCTCAGTCATTAAGCAATTGTCCACCAAGATCCAAGCAGCAGAGCCGCCCTTGCGCCCACCAGAAATACACCTTCCGACACTATGCGTCCGAATGACAAAGCCCCAGCAGTTGCAGGTCTGCCTCAAGAGCAAGGAATGTCCCCAAATGACAAACCTGCAGCTTGCCGCGTGGGCAGGAGCGGAGTTCCGGCTTCCGAAGCGCCCGTCAAAGCCAGCCATCATCACCACGCTCCGCAAGTACGACGATCTACGTACCCTGTCCAGCGACTGCTTATCTAAGAAGAAGGCCCGATCGCAGCATTTGCTACAGCTCGACGCTGTCGTCGCTGAGTTCATCATCCACTCCAAGCTCAAATGCACTCCAATCTCAGGCGGTGTGGCCGTCGAGTACGCGAAGGGGATCGCGAGAGAGCTCGGAATCCCGCCGCCTGAGCTGCCGCAGTTCACCTACACTGGGTGGCTGCGTCACTTTATCAAGCGTCACGGAT
>JAADVN010000339.1:0-21411 GCA_023335535.1 Globisporangium spinosum | reverse complement strand
CTCCCTCCAAAAGACAGATCTTTGTGGACCCCAGCTGATTCCTTGGGAGTGGTCGAGAGCGTCGGTGCTTGAGCCGGAGGGGTGTTTGGTGCCACGTTGCATTTCACGACGGCTGGAGTTGGAGTAGGCGTCTCAGCGTTCTTTGCCACGCAGCCATAGATGCCAGAGACCACGGAGAGGATGACACACTTGCCTTTCGGTGGGCAGTTGCCCGGCTTGTCACCCGAGCAGACTGGGCCTTTCGTGCAGTACACATCCTTGCCAGCCACGCTCACGGCGAACCAGTCCTTCGGGCAGTCGGACTTGAGCGCGCTTTCATGTGACCTGCTAGTGCTACTAGCGCTGCTGCTGCTGTACGCACTCTGTTGAGCGCCACAGAGGTGCGCCGAGAGCGCGAGGAAGAAGAGCGGGGAGAGCTTGACCATGCTTTCAAAGCTGAAGACGGAAAGTGGAGTTGGAGTAGTAAGTTGGGGCGAGTGCGTGAAGCGCTCGTAGATCGCTTGAGGTGAAGCAAGCGAAATGGAGAGTGAGTGACCGAGTGACTGATCTGCTCGCAACAACAGGTGATTGATCTCGCTGTTTGCCGTCAAAGACAGCGCAACACAAGAAGGAGCGCGGTAGCAGCTGCAACGCCCAGAAACGCCTCGGGTTTCCAGCAACCTTCCGGAGGCTCTGGATCCCTCGCAATCGCACATCAAAGCCGGCTGTCTTTGCTGAAAATTGTTTATAATTAGCCTTTTCGATCCATAAAAGAGCGCGAAATGGACACCACCACATCGCATGGAACTTGGAGGTTCTAAAGAAGAGCTCTTTTGGCACTCGCTCTAGTGAAAATGTTGTGAACAGTACAACAAGGCAAGAGGGTTCGGCATCAGCAGAATCTGATAAATAGATAGTCGGATAAAGTGCTTCGTGGGGCGTTACGAAGTCACTCGAAGAGCCATAAAGACATTCGAAGAGCTGCAAAAGACACCAAATCTCTTCTCTGTGATCAGGTGGAGTACCTTCCTGCCTGGGAAATGGCAACGACCAGGAAGGTAGCAGTTTCCGGAAACGGCAGCAGAAGATCATCAGGCATCAACCAAAAAGAGCAAACAAGGAGCTTAGTACTGTGGCTCATGAAGATCGACAGGCTGTAATGGTGTGTGGTTGGCTGGCGCACGTCTAGCGCGGGTCTGCGCCACGAAAATCCAGTCCTGCGTGGGATGCTGGGCTCCCCATTGCACTCGGGTGCCTCAGGTTGTAAAAAGCATTCGATCTGTAGACGTGTGTGCGACTTCCAATCGCGTGTAGTTATTCTACATTGTGTCGATATTACTCTGTCTACCGTACATTCCAGCTACTAGCTGCGTCATCACTATCAGGCTTACGTACTCAAAACTCTCAATCCAATAGAAAGAACTCTCAATCCAACCGTTTGAACCGTCGTCACCTTCAGATCCGGCATCAAGCAAAAAGCCCTCTGCGACGGCATTCTTGAGAGAGAGAGAGAGAGAGAGAGAGAGACCATGCCGCTCGTGCTGCTGGACGGGAAGGCGGATCTGCTGCGCCAGGTGCTCGCATGGTTGGAGCTCCGCGACCGCAAGGCGCTCTCGTCCGTCAACCGCTACACGACCCATTCGGAGCTGCGCCAGCTCGTGTTCGCGCAGAGCGTGCTGCGACTGCCGCCGCTGCAGGCAGTCATCCAGGTCGACACCAGCAGCAGCAAACTCAGTAGCAAGGCCAAGAGCAGCACAAGATCCTGTAAGTCCGCCAATGGCTCTGGGAACAGTGGTATCGATGAGGACGAAGCCTGGAGCGCGTACTACGTCGGCACGTTCCTGCGCAAGCTGGATCCGCAGATGGTGCCGTTCATCCAGAAAGTGCTCGTGCCGCTATCGATGGCCAAGCGCCTATTGGGCATGCTACAGTTCGCGCCGAACCTGCAAAAAGTGAGCTTCTGGAACGACGCAGTGCAAGCGCCAGCGCCTTCGTCGTCGTCGTCATCGTCATCACATTCAAAGCCCAAGGTGAAGCAGATCACGGTCATGGACGTGGGCTACGTGAGCGTGTTGGCGAACCTCAAGATGCTCGACTTGTCTGCGATCAAGCACGTGCACTGCTTCGACGCGATCGAGACGATGACGAATCTGCACTCGCTCGACCTGTCGCAGACGAACGTCGACGACGTGGACGCGCTCAGCCAGCTCCGCAACCTCGAAATGCTCAACATCAGACAGACGCGCGTCGTCGATCTATCGTTCCTGGAGTCCGTGGCTGGAGCGCTGCGCTGGCTGGACGTCTCAGACACACGCGTGCAGGACTTCACACCGCTGAAGCACCTGAAAAGTCTCGAGTACCTGAATCTGAGTCGCAATTGGGTGCAGGACGTCGCACCTCTGCGCACGCTCACGGCTCTGAGAACGCTCAAGTTGTGCAATAGTGGCTCGCTCGGCCCACTGGAGTTGGTGCTTAATGCGCCGAACCTGAGCGTCTGTCATTTGCATGACACGATGCTCAGCGATCTGCACTTTCTCGTGATGACCCCAGCGCTTACCTACCTCGACATCCGTCGCACCCACGTGGACGATCTGAGTCCCTTGCCGGCAGTCTCTCAGCTTGAGACGCTGCTGATCGACGACAGTAGGCTTACCTTGCCTGAATTCTTCGATCAGCGTCGACTCGAGACGGTGCAGTGGGCGAGTAAGCTGCAGAACCTCCGCAACCTCCAGATCTACCAGGTGAGCGCCGACTTCCACGAGGAAGAGCACCTCGTGTACGCGCAGCCGATCGACGGTTCGCTGTTCATGCACTTTCCCAAGCTGGAGACGCTCGAGACCCCGGCGCTGGTGGACTATGCAGCGCTCTACCCGGCGTTCGAGACGCTCCGAGAGCTCCAATTGCACAGCTGGTCGTCCGAAGACCTGCGCAAGCTCGCGCTGGACCCGAGAGCCGCGAAGCTCAAGGCGCTCAAGCTCGCGCTACCAAGCGGACACGACATCATGGACTTGCAGCCGCTCGAGAGCTTTGAGAATCTCGAAACGCTCGAGCTGGTGGACGTGCTCTTCGAGGATCTCACACCGCTCGGCTCGCTCGTGTACCTGCGAAAGCTCGATCTGTCGCTCAAGAGCCGCTTCAAGCGCCAACTCGCTCGGAAGTTCAAACACAACAAGGACTTCTCATTCTTCTCCGAACTGACGCGACTCGAGGTGCTGAATCTGGACGGCCGCGTGGACTTCAATGACGCAGAGTTGTTGGAACCTCTGACGGCGCTGAGGAAACTGAACCTCCACGGCACCAAAGTGTCGAATCTGGCGCCGCTCGCGAGTCTGAGCCAGCTGACGAGTCTCAACGTCGCGTCCACTCCGATCGAGAGTGTCTCGGAGCTCGGAATCAGCCTGCTGGTGCTGGAGGAACTGTGGATCCCCGAGAAAGTAAAGTGTGCAGAGCTCCAGGACCTCACGAAGTTCCCACGGCTGCGGTCACTCTGGCACCGCGACGACTTCAACTGTCTCTGGAACAGCCACCAAGAGTGAGAGAGTGTGCGTGTGTACAAAGAAATCCTACTTAATAGAGTAATAGAGCACAAGCATTTTTTTCTGATACAATACAATTCAAAACTACAGTGTTGAGAGAGCTACGCTTTTGGTCTCTGTGGGCGCTCGTGAGCCAATCATTCTATTGCGCTCCAGTGATCTGCTTGGACGCGCTGTCTGCGCCAGCGAGCAGGAACGACCTCAGCCAGTTGACGACCCGCCACTGCGCCATCTTAGACGTCAGGTGGGTAGTACCTGGCGAGGCGTCTGCTGCTTTCCACGCCTTCAGTGCTTGGGTGCGTCGCGGTCCGGGGAACGAGAGCTTCAGCATCAGGTAGAGCGCGAACCATTTCCAGGTCTGACTCACCACATTGAAGAGCACCGAGGGCGTGTGCTCGACGGTTCGGAACCACGCGATGGTCCCGGCGTTGCCACTGTAGCGATGAGCTGTGTGTGGAGGAGGTACGAGTGCCAACGAGCTCTTGGATGATGTCTTGCCGTCCAACAACAGCAGACTCTGGCTCTGGCTCTGAATCCACTGCAAGCCGTCCTCGTAGCCCAAGTCAAAGAGCCACGCGACGTCCTCTCTCGATGGCGGCATCACGGACCACAGCTGCGGGATGTATCGCGACGGCTTGATGTCGGCATTGGAGGAGAAGCTGGCGTTCACCTGGATCGTGGGTGTTCCACAGTCGTTAGAGAGTACCTCCTGGTTGCCGAAGACGCTGGCGTCAATGACCCACTCGCCATTCAATCGGGAGGGCATCACGCTGCACGACGCGAGCAATACCTGCTCTAACTGGTCCTCCGACTCGAATTCAGCCGTGCGACGAGTCTTCATTGCGGAAAGCGAGGAGTACACGACTGTGAGTCTGCCTGGAGTGCTATTGAGCTCCTTAAATTTGCGCAGGTTCGCGTGGCGCTTCATACAGTCGAACAAAGACGTCTCCGAATGGAATCGCCCGAGTACACTCGCGTTATGAGTCTCTGATGCTTCTTCGTACTGCGAGAGCGCCGAGTCTCGGATCGTACGGAAAACGTATTTATCGCCGAGTACGAGCGCAGCGCTGACGAGCGCGCCGCTTGATTCGCCGATGAAGTGCGCGCTCAGGTCGAACTCGCGCTCCTTGAGCGCCTGCGCGACGCCGACGAGCCACATGCCGCGCCATCCGCTGCTGCTACCGCCAGTGAACGAGAAAGTCTGCTGTTGCATCGCGTGAATCTGGGAGGCCGCAAGCTGCTCCTGCTCCTGCCGGTGGTGATGGTGGTGGTGGTCGTCGTCGCCGTTGTCGTTCACGTGCTGGGCAGGCGGCATCTTTCAAAGTGATGGAGAGAATGGCAGTGTGTGCGGTCAAGAGAACGAAAGCTCTCGATGGAGAAGAGAGGATGGGAGGGAGGGAAAAGGACGCCTGTAGACCTGTGGCACTTTTGGCACGCACTCATTCGCGTCATCTGTGTGGATCGACAAGAACCAGACAGGCGAGATGGATGGCATCAATATCAAATGGCGTGCAGTCATCTCCTGTGATTGCGAGTCTCAGCTTTCCTGCCATCAAGATGTACGGTGTACATGTACATACTGTAGGCTGCAGTGGGAAAGCCGAAAACACTTGGGACTTGGCAGATGATGCGCGTCCGTTTGCCCCTTGGTCTCTCGTCGATAGTCGTGGATGTGGGGACGGGCTGCATAAACGCTTTGCAAGGCATCGTTCCTTGAAGCGCATGGGCGTCTGAGGGTCTCTTTCGGAGCTGTTCGCGTCTTGTCGCACGTTGCATTGTTGTTGGCAATTGACAAGCGAGGAGTTAAGGTTAGCAACTTCAGTCTGTCAGTCGCAAGGGAGACGGTGCAGGCGATCTTTTTTATTACAATCCTGTCCAATATACATATAGATCCTATACAAAAAACATCTGAACAAATTAATATAAAATTATTTTTTAATTTATTGAATAGCATCAAAATTACATGTGATTCATTACACGAGGTGAGATCAGAACCCGCAAGGAACACGCAACATTGGGCTGCTCGAAAAGATTGACGCGGCGCTGATGTTTCGAAGCGCAAATGGCACGCAACTCGTTGAAATGGAAGGATGTCACCGACGACTGGTGCTGTGAAGTGGATCTCTTATCCGCACAGAGGAGGCGGCTGAGTGGCCATTGCGACCATTCGATAGACTGGCCAATTCGACATTGAACCTCTTGCGGATCTTTGGAGCTTCAAAGGAGATAGCTGGAGCATACAAGTGCACAACGAAAGTCGTACTTAATGTGACAATCGAACGTACTTAATTAGCAAACACAAATTGACTGCTTGCAATATTTGATGTGGGTCACAACAATTTGACTCCTGGAGCCGGTTCAATTTTGGCCAATCACAAGCACGGGAAAGAGTTCAGAACCAATTCACAACAAAGCAACACACCTTGAACCTTTCATAACAGGTTCTCAGTATCTACCCTCACTGAAGAGGCCACTTTAACAGTGATTTATTAGATTACTATGAATACCAATATTAAAAGGTCTATAAAACTACATAACCAGCCTTTATGCACGGCGTCACTATTCCTCCCTCACTTGAGTGCCTATGACCAGCCCAGCGATGGAAAGGTCATGCAAGCATGCCAGCATCATCATCATGCAACCGGACCTCTTGGCTTGATTGACACCTTCTTCTCTCTGTGGGTGAGAACGCACCGCCTCCTCCGTATCTATCAATCAAGATCAATTGATCTCCATCCGGCCTCTAGGTGCATCGTCACCTCTCTCCATTCCTATATATAGATAGACGGCCGTATCGCTGAGTGGACTCCGGCGTCCATTAAAGAGATGTTCGCGTGGAGGAACCGCCGCAAGCTCAAGAGCAACGACGCCGCGGAGCAGCCAGAGCAGCAGCCCAAGGACACCACAACCTCGCAGCAACAGCGCTCAGCGCAGCCGACCGCAGCATCGGCACAAGCAGCAGAAGCGCAAGCCCCTAAAGACGAGCGCCGTCGACGACGCCACTCGTTCCAGAGCCGCAGTCGCACACTCAGCAGCAGCAGCAGCGTGGGAGGCACAGACAGCCCTCGTCCGCGAACTGCCACGGCGGCAGACGTGTGGGGCAGCGACGACGCGGACATCGGTATCACCAACATCACGGTCTCCACCGCCACAGACCGCCAGTGCGCCGTGCTGCTCTACGAGATCTCGCTGCGCTTTCCAGGACTCGGGCGGCTCTGGATTGTGCACCGTTCGTACACCGAATTCATCGCGCTGCACACTACGATTGAGAGCGCGTTCCGAGCGCAGCTGCAGGCGCGCAAGATCCGCCTGCCGCGCGCTGCGAGGCTCTCGTGGGAGTCGTTCCGCGCGTCCGTGAGCGCGGACGACGCGGCCGCCAAGAAGCTGCTCGCCAAGCTCAACGCGTACTTGCACAAGCTGCTGGAGATTGAGGTGGTCCACACCAGTGACGTCTTCCGCGCATTTCTCACTCCACGCGCAGATTCGCTCGACGTCGAGTGCCAGGGGAAGCTTGCGATGCGCTCGCAGCCGCTGCTGCCGGAGCTCATGAAGCGCAAGATGACGCAGCTTCTGGAGACGAGCAGCAGCCCCCGCCACCGCACACTCAGCCGGTCGGTGACGTCGCGCTGCGCGCAGCGCATCCACTTTGGCAACGCGATCAACTTTGCGGCGCTTGGTGGCCTCACCGTGGGGCTCACGCGGCGTAGCGCGCTCTCGGGCTCACAGAAAGCCGTGGCGGTTGCGGCGGGCGTCGCCGGCGTCGCGCTCACAGGTCCGCTCTCGGCCGTGTTTGCGCTGGGGGCGCTGGGCGGCGGCATGGGCAAGTACCAGATGAACAAGGCGTCGTACCTGAGCGTGAGCAAGCCGCGCGCTGTGACCGCGAACACGATGAGCCGGCTGCGGTCCGAATCATCGGTATCCCCGGCCCAGTCTGCCGGTAACAATGAGACCACTACAGATGGATCGTTCCTGGTCGAGAACGCAGAGATGTTCTCGGGTCCGCGGCGAACGGTCAAGTTCGGGGACCTCATCCACCTCTACTGTCAGAAAGTGCGCAAGAGCGTGCGCATTGCGCTGCCGCCAGACTCGAAGCGCGGCCACTTCATGGTCACAGCCGCCGAGAGCCACGCCGCGACGCTGCGGCTCGTGTCACCCTACGGGTACGCCGGCAGCATCACGTGCGGCAGCCAGGTGTACATACAGGTAGTGGACGGCAGCTGGGCGGGCGAGTACATGGGCGTCCACGGCGAGTTCATCTCGAGCGGCATGTCGCCCACAGTCTTCCAGATCTGCTCGCAGGGCCACGAGTGCAGAGCCAACAGCGGCAGCGATAGTAATAGTAGCATTGGCGCTGAGCTGGGTTCCGAGTCTACAGACCCCTCATCGTCAGCACTAGCAGAGGTCGAGCCAGCCCAGCCGTTCAAGCTTCGCGTGATGGCGTACAACGTGTGGCTGCTGCCGGGTATCCTGTCATCGTTCAACGGCAAGCTGGCGCCGTTTGCCACGCACCGAGCGCGCGCAATCCCGTCCTGTATTGGCGCATTGGACGTTGACGTGGTGGTGTTCTGCGAGGCGTTCTGCTCTTCCGCGCGTGAGATCCTGGTCGCGGGCATGAAGGAGAACGGGTTCCTCTACGAGACAAAAGTGGTGGGCGAGGGCGCGTCCATGTCGTCCAAGAAGGCGATCGACGGCGGCTGCTTCGCCATGAGCAAGTACCCGATCGACAACTTCCAGGAGATGACGTTCGGCAGCGTCGCGTCCGGCGACGACCGCGTGGCGGACAAGGGCGTCGTGTATTTCCAGATCCGCGTGCGCAACACGGAAATCGTGCACGTCTTCGGTACGCACCTGCAGGCCTGGGAGACACCCGCGGCGGTCGCGACGCGGAAGCAGCAGCTCAGTTTGCTGCGCGAGTACATTAACTCGCTGCAGATCCCCGAGAGTGACGCGGTGCTAGTGGTGGGCGACCTGAACGTGAACAAGTGTGGCGGCGGTGACGCTACAAGTGAGTACGAGGCGATGCTCAAATCTCTCAATGCTGTCGAGCCGGAGCTCGCGCCGCACTCGTCGGCGTTCAGCTTTGACCCGCTCACGAATGAGCTGGCGGTGGACGGGCCGAGCTCCAGTGGGGAGACGGAGCGGCTGGACTACGTGCTGGTGGTGGGCCAGTTCCGAGCGCCCGTGCGGTCGTCCACCGAGGTCGTACAGCTAAAGGCCACGAGCACCTGGCAGGTGCCGACAGGTGACGGCACGGACGAGAAGCTTGTGGACCTCTCGGACCACTACCCGGTGGTCGGTGAGCTCCACTTTTGATTTCGGTTCTTGGGAATGTGGTTTGAAATATAAAAGAGATGAGAGCGTCAATAATTTAGAAATGAACTTTGTTTGCTGTACAAATCTGTCGAAGAGAACTTCGAAGCTCTTACTAATAGGCTTCAAGTCCCAATTGGGAGTGAGCTGCTGCTACCAAGTTCAAGATTATTTTCATCCGGTACACGAAAGTCAGCCCGGCATTGAGGCGAACGATAAGAAAGAAATACAAAGATTCATCCATTATGCAATTGGTAAACCATGAAATGGAGCTGCCTGTGTGACTCTGCCCGTAGGCAGAAAGCGGCAGCTTTTGAGATACAGTAAGTACATCTACAGATTCAGGGATGGATAAATATTTGGGGTCTTGAGACACGAGCTGGTCGGCAAGGTTAGGCCCGGGAGCGGGATCGCTGGCGTCCTTTATCATTGTTACCACCGTTGTCGCCACCGTTGTTGCCACCATTGTCGCCTCCGTTGTTGCCCCCGTTGTTGCCGTTGACCGCTGTTGGGGTTGATAAACGAGTAGAAACAGCAGGTACTGGGGTCGGACTTGGAGATGGTTTTGGTGCAGAGGTAGTCTGAGCCGGAGTTGGAAATAAAATAGGCGCTGGGGTAGCCACAGCTAGCGATGATGTTGGTGCAGATGTTGGAGTCTCAGTCGGAGCTGGCGATGGTGTTGGTCCTGAAGTAGTCGGAGTCGGAGTTGGAGATGGCGCTGGTACAGAGGTAGTCTCAGTCGAAGTAGGAGTGTCCACATTAGGAGATGGAGTCGGAGTAGTCCCCGTTGGAGTTGGAGTTGGAGTTGGAGTTGGAATGCTCACATCGGAAGTTGAGCTTGGTGTTGGGGTAGCTGTGCCTGGAGTACCCGCTGGGGTTGGAGTGGCAATAGTCGGCATATCAGTTGGAGTTGGAGCTGGAGTTGCCACATCTGGCGTTTCTATTGCGGTGGTCCCGGTTGGAGTTGAAGAGCTCGCATCTGGGGTTGGAGTAGGAGTGTTCACATCAGGGGATGGAGCCGGCGCAGTAGCTGTCGGAGTTGGAGTTGAGGCTAGAGCGTCAGATGTTGGAGTTAGACTTGGAGTGGTCGTACCTGGCGTACCCGATGAAGCTAGAGTCGCCGCATCCGGTGTACTCGTTGGAGTTGGAGCTGGAGTGGTTCTTGTTGAAGTTGGAGTTGGTGTAGCGACACCCAGTCCTGGCGTTGGAGCAACAGTTGAAGTTTCATACACTGATGACGGAGAGGTTGAGTTTGCGTCCGACACGGCGGTGTTGGTAGTTGGAGTTGGCGTAGGGATGCTCGACCTCGGCGCTGATGTAACCAGTGAAGTTCCATACGCTGGTGTTGGGGAGGTTGCATTCGTACCGTTGATAATTGGGTCAATCAGTGGAGCTGGAGTCACTGGAGCTTGGGATGAGTTTTGGTACGACGGGCGATCGTCTGCGTTTCCACCACCGATAATTGGCGAGAGAGTGCACGGATTTTCAATTGCAGCAGAGTCGGTCGCATTGGATGCGTTTGAACATGGAGCTAGAGCAATTATCGAGTGCCCGTACATTGGCGGAAATGGCGCCACTGCCCCGTTGATTGCGGCAATGATCGCAGTTAGGGTCTTTGGTTTGTGAGCCAAGTTGCTGTGTGATGGCGGACGTGGGGTGTATGGCTTGTCAGTCGCTCCAGAGCTCACTGCATCACCGTCGTGTTTGTTTCCTCCTGAGGGCATGGCGTAATCGCTGCGGGCGAAATTGAAGCTGGGGTTGCTGGGGCTGGGCTATCATATCCCGAAGGCAATGGAGTTTTGCCAGAATCGGAAGACTGATCAGTTGGCATCTGAGGTGGGTAGGGAGCTGGTGGCTTGTTATCAGGAGTGTCAGGCGTTCGATATCCTGGTGCCGGAGATGGTGTTGGTTGATACACTGGAGTTTGGCTTCCGGGAGTCGGAGTTGGAGGAATGCCTGGCACCACGCTTACTGGAGTCGGAGTTGGGTTCGGAGTCGAAGAAGCGCTTGACGTCGCAAATGTCGGAATTGGGGTTGACGGAGTGCCTGGCGTTCCAGAAGCTGGGGTTGGGGTAGACGAAGCGCCAGCTGCTCCAGGAATTGACGTTGGAGAAGCTGGGTTTGCAGAGGTTGGAGTTGGGGAGGCTCCTGATGTTTGGTTCGCTGGAGCTGGACTTGGTCGAAAGTTTGGCGTTGGGTTCCCCTGATTATCTCCAGACGCTGGAAGTGGGGAAGAGCTTGGCGACTGGCCGCCTTGGTTGCCACCTTGGCTGTTACTTGTACCTGGCGCAGATTCTATCACCTGGGTTTCTTGGTTTTTGACTTGGGTGCCTCCTTGGTTGTTGGCCTGGGTGTAACCATGATTGCCTCCTTGGCTGGTGATATGGGAGCCTCCTTGGTTGGTGACTTGGGTGCCACCTTTAATTCCTGAGCGCTTTCTGTTAACTGCCCGTCGTAACCGAGCAGTTTTCACAGGTTGAAGGTCAGACCATCACTCTGTCCAGGTCAAGGCAATGAGTGAATCATTTTTGAAAGGTGAAAGAGACAGTATTTTTACATGCCAAGGTGGAAAATGCTCAGTTATCTCCAGAATCAGAGGCTAAAACTATTTTACTTTCGAAACTAGGTGGTTAGTACGAGTGCTTGTCAACCTTGTAGCCTTTATATGCCGAATTGATAGCACAAAACAGGAGCAAACCTGGGAATATATGTCGAAAGGCGGTGCTACAGTTGGGACGTGGCTTTTTCCGCCACGTAGCTTTTGAAGAGCTTCGCTCGCTTCACACTGGAGATCAGTGAGAACAATAAGCCAAAACGCGCCTTGCCCCAAGCAACCGCGCCATGGTCAAGTTCTGGATGTACGCGAGCTCCAGCCTGCTCGCGTGCGCGGGGCTGCTCTACTACACGTACATCACGCGTCTGCAGTTCTATCCGGCGGTTATTTATCTGGTCACCTCCAAGATCAGCGTGCTGATCCTCGGCAACGCGGGTCTCGTGCTCACGATCCTCTTCGGCCGCCTCGTCAAGTCCCTCTTCCTGGGCACGCTGCGCGACGCCGAAGTCGAGGTATGTGGGCGTGTGTGTATGCGCGCGTATGTGCGTCCCCTTATATTTAGTGGTGGCTAACACTCGTTGTAACTCTCTATTGATCACCACGCAGCTTCTGCACGAGAACGTTCGCTATGCGGTCACGGAGACGTGCCTCGCGCTCACGATCTTTAGGGACGAGATCAACTTCCACGTCGTGGTGCTCTTCACGTCGCTCGTGTTCCTCAAGGTCTTCCACTGGCTCGCGCAGTCCCGGATAGAGTTTGTACGTGAATGCTCTTGACATTGGATTCGGATCTCTGATCTGATAACGTTTACTTACTTTGTTTTGTGTTTCAACATGTAGATTGAGCAGTCGGATGTGATCTCGCGCCTCTCGCATATGCGGTTGGTGACACTGATGAGCTTGTTGGCGGCGGTGGACATGACATTCGTGGTGATTTGCGCCATGAAGGTCATGGATACCGGTCCGTCGGTGTTCATCCTCTTTGGCTTTGAGGTGCGTGGTGGTGGTGTCTTTTTTGTCATGTGGCATTTTATGACCGTGCTGTCCATTGTGAATGTTCTAATGCGTTTGTATATGATCGCCGCCATGTCATGTATCCGTTAGTTTCTCATCCTTTTCATCACGCTGGTGGCGATTTTCCTTCGCTACGTGCTCTACGTGGTGGACTCGCGCATGGACGGCAATTGGACGAACAAGTTCACCTATCTCTTCTACTTGGAGCTGGTGTCGGAGATCGTCAAGCTTGTCATTTACCTGGTGAGTACAGCGCTCCTGTTTATGTTGACTAGCTTATGTTCATCAATTCTAACAATCCACTGCCTGTACCAGGTCTTCTTCATGCTCATCTTTTCGTACTACGGTATGCCGCTGCACATTGTTCGCGATCTGTGGGTGTCGATCAAGAATCTGCAGCGCCGCATCGCGTCGTACTTCCGCTACCGCAAGATCACCGCGAACCTGAACGAGCGTTTTCCGAACCCGACGGAAGAAGAGCTGCAGGAGACCGACCGTACGTGCATCATCTGCCGCGAAGAGATGAACCCGGAGGGCTGCAAGAAGCTTCCGTGCTCCCACATTTTCCATGTCGACTGCCTCAAGATGTGGGTACAACGTCAGCAGGTACCGTACTTGCTGATCTGCTCCTATTTAATATGTTTCTGGTTGTGAGATCATTCGACTGATGCAATTCGCTTTTGCTGTGACTTGTCACTAGACCTGTCCAACCTGCAGATCGACTATTCCAACCGGACCTCGTCCTCCAGTGGTTCCTGAAACCGCGCCTGAAGCTGCTGCTGCTGCTGTTCCAGGTGGACAGCCAAATGGAGTTCCAGCAGCTCCGCTCGTTCCTCCAGTCCAGCAGCACGCAATGCCCTTCCACTTTGGAAATGCAGGGCTGCCAGGTGCTGCTGCTCCTGGAGCAATTCCTGCTCCACATGCGAATGCACATGCTCCAGCTCCACATGGAGCTGCTGCTCCAGCGACCACTGCGCCGCCAGGAGCTCACGGTGCCGTCCCAACTCATCCTGGCTTGCCAGGAGCAGCACTTCACCCATTTGCTGCAGCGTATCCTCCGTACATGTCGCCGTTCATGTTTCCGGGAATGGGAGCGCCATTTGGATACGGCATGCCAGGTGCGTTTGGCATGGCGCCGCCGTTCGGGTATCCATTTGGTATGCAGTACCCTTCGCAACCTGGGACTGGTGGTCACCCGCCTGCGATGATGGATCCAGAGACCATCCAGCGCCAAATCGAGCACCTCCACGCCCAACTAGTGATGCTGCAGGCAGCAACAGGTCAAGGCTTCCACGTTCCACCGCCACATGCAGCCCAAGCTCAACAGCCAGCACTTTCAGTGCAGCCTGCAGGAAGAGCACCTCACTCCAGTGCACCATCTCCAGCCGTTTCGATTCCTCCTGTTTCTCAGCCGCCAAGCGCCCAGCAAGCCAGTGAAGGAGATGATCTCGAAGAGAAGGCTGCTGCTACTGACAATGGAGACGAAACAGAAACTCCTGTTCAGACACAATCGCAAGAGGCCCCTGTTGAAAGTCGTGTGCCTCCAGCGCCGCAGACGGAAGCAGAACGTCGTCGCGAAGAGCTTCGACGCCGTTACAACCGCATCTACAGTGGTTCTAACAGCGATAGCGCTGGCGCTGAGGAGAGCAAGAATGAATAGAACACCATCACATATGTTTGGCGTCCGGGAATGAGCAAACACATCATAAAAAAATAATGAACGGCCAGTCGATTGTCATTATCATCGTGCAACCTGCTATCCGAATGCGAAGAGCGTTTCGTGATCTGCCGGCAGTTCTACTCGAGGCAAAGGAAAGCCCAGCTGGCAGATATCCCATCCAGAAGTGCTCTATTTTCCTCATTCCCCCCAGTGCAGTCGCCACAAAACAGTCATTCAGATCATGATAACGGCATTCAACATCCAGCCAGACTATGGACAAGGAAAAAACTCAACAAGGTCGGATTGTCTGGCAAAAACCCCTCAGCATATATTATGGTATCAACATGAGTTTTCGATAGTTTCAGTTAGAGCTAATAACTGTTGATCATCGGGGTTTGTCGTTTCAAACTTGCAGCATGCAATGCAACGCTGTTTGATGTGAGGCGCTCCGTATGAGTAGGAGGATGATTGTTTCTGTCATCATTTCAATGATCATCGAATATCATTTCGTCATTGCGCTCTCGTGAGAAAAAATGTGCAAGATACATAGACACAGACACTCAACCGCATACACACGCATACAAATACGCATTCTGACGTGATGGTATGTAGAAATGCTGATTCTTCAAAGGCGTGGACGTGAAGCACGTTCTGACCCCCAAAGTGCCCAGCTCTTCTAGTCGCTCTCAGGAACTTCGCGTCGGGCTGATGGACCCAACATTCACCGAGGGACCTACTATCTGCCTCCCATAATGGAAGACCCAATGAAGCACAGTAGCAATAGCTCCTTGAGTGGCAAAGGAGGCAGGAAGACTCCCGTTTGGTTCACATGCACACGGACTGACCGGCTGGCTGGATTGTTAATGCTGATGACGACTAACCGGCTGGACTGGACTGTTAATGCTGATGATGACTGACAATGCTGCTACCGACACGCGCGCATGTAGCCACTGCTGTTACCAGCAACGGCGAGAGGCTGGTCGGAGGCTGCACAGTTGGTTGGACGAATGGACGAATGGACGAATGGACGCATGGGTGGACGAACTGGAGAGGACGCAGATGATGCTCCTGCTGCTGCTGCGAAATGCCGAATGCCTGCTCCAGAGTGCGAGCGCGCCGTGCTCCCCAAGAGACCGCCTGCAATTGCGAAACCCCTTGGCATTGGCAAACGACTGGTTCTCGCATTGCGAGTTATGATTGGCTATAATTTTTGTTTTCCACCCAATCACGTCTCTACAAGCTACTGCACAGGACACAATAAAAAAGTTGCAGTGAATCCTCGAGAGAGTGACACTTAGTGACAGTAAACTTTCCTGTGATGGTAATGGGGTGGGGTTTGTGTTTTTTGTGTTTTGCCTAAGTGCGGGCTTGCTTGCAAACGAAGAGAAAGGCCACAGGACGAAGCTGCGCGGCAGGAAGGCGAGCTCCGTGGATACTGTATCGACGTCTTTGTGAGTGAGTGAGTGAGTGGGTTGGCGAGGAAGCAGTGTGTGCGTGTACTGGTAGCGAGTGCTGACGTGCGTGACCGACCCACTGCTGGTGCTGGCGCTCTTGAAGTGCTGACGCAGCAAGCAGCCGACGCGATGGAGAAGAAGAAGAAGAGCGAGCACGATGACAGCTCGTACAGCAGCTCGGGCTCGAGCTCGAGCTCCGACACGGTGCTGATCTCCAAGCCGCTCAACCAGAAGCACCGCAAGCAGTTGCAGGCACAGCTGCTGCAGCAGGAGACTGACCGACAAGCAGCCGGCGACAGCGCCGCCTCGGCGAGCAAGATCGCCACGAAAACGCAGGAGCGTGTGAGCGTCAAGGTGAGGAGAGACACCGCTGTGGGAGGAGTAAGCGATAGTGGAGAGGAGGATTGGAACGGTCGAGTACTCACGTGTGGAGTGTGTTTATGTGGAATGTGTGTGTGCGCAGAGCGACCTGATCTGTCTAGTGTGCGAGCAAGAAGGCGATTTGTACCTGTGCACGGGACCGTGTGTGTCGGCGTTCCACCTCAAGTGTCTTAGTCTTGAGAACGCGCCGCAGAAACGAGACTCGTGGAAGTGTCCAAGCTGTACGAGCAGTACGCATGTGTGCTTCCACTGCAAGCGGCTCGGCGTTTCAGTGAACCCGGACGCATCGTCGGTCGGTGGTGCTGGAGGCGCCGCCACGGCAACACAGCCATCTGCTGCGAACGCGGAGGGTCTGCGTCCAGTTCGGAAATGCCGCGCGCTGTCGTGCGGAAAGTTCTACCACAGCGACTGCATTTTGAAACTGCCGCTGGCGCGTATTGCAGGATCCAACTTTATTTGTCCGGTAAGTTTATCAGGATTTGAATGCCTATTCGTCTCGATATTTCGACGATATTATTTAACAAAAGCTTGTGTATGATATGTGCAGCTTCACACGTGTGCTGCGTGTGAACAGTCAGGAGCGAAGAAGGAGTCTGTTCGATGCATGCGATGTCCTGTGGCGTACCACACGAGCTGTCTCCCGAAGAACTGCGTGCAGAACTTTCCTGGTAAGCGTATCATTTGCCCAAAGCACGAGCGCTCCAGCAGCACTAGTCAGAACACTGTCTCTGCACTAGCTGTTTCGTCGTCGAATCACCCTTCGACGGATGCAGCGGCGAAGGACAGGAAGACATCAAAAGAGCTCAAGCCATCGAAGATGGAACGTGGGGACGTCGAGAAAGTGCGAACTCTTGACATGCAGAGATCAATCGACCGTCAATCGCAAGATGACAAGAGTGGAGATGATGTCAAGAGCGAAGCATCGGGTGCTGTGAGTAGCAGCTCAAAGAAAGTATCGAAAAGTGCAAAGCGCGAGAAGAAGAAGAAGAAGAAGAAACGCAAGAAAGCAAAGAAGAGAGATTCGAAGGAGAGAGGACACGAGGACGATGACGAAGAGGACGAATCAACGGGGGCGAAGAAAGCTAGCAGAACCGACAGTGATGACGATGATGACGACGAAGAGAACACGTCCCATGCTGAAGTCGATGTGAAGCGAAAAGGGCCATACAACCTGCCCTCGTTGAATGTCCCGTTTCCAGAAGCAGTATCGCCAGCCACATCCTCGTCACTTTTCGAGAGCCCGGCGACTACGAACGAAAAGATCAAAGCGCGACTCGTGGAGGCACTCGGCCAAAGTGATGATGACGTGGAAAGCCTCGATAACAGCCCGATCACACTTCCAAAGCCAAGAAGTATGAGGTTTGAAGTTGAGGAACGCACTGAAAGTCCAATCAGACGGATCAAATCGCCTGACTGTTCTCCCGATAGACCGTCACTGCCAGTTCAGCAAGATCATGTGAGCATGACGCAGGATATCGCCTCCCCACTTCCAGCCCCACCTATTCATTCAGACACGACTGAAAACTCGTCCATGCCGCAACTCCCACCTGCGTCAATGATCAGCGCTTCTGCCCTTGAAGAAGAGTCGAGTCACAGTGCCAGCGGCTATGCTAGCAATAGCCAGTCAAGCGGAGAGAAAGCGTCGACATCAGAACGGAAGCCACGCAAAGAAGACTCGTCATCACTGGGCGGTAAAGATCTGAAACGGGAGTTCAACGAAGTATCCGATCGCAAAAGCAGCAAGAAGAAGCAGCATTTTTACTGCGATCTTTCGCTGCAGATTCCAGATTCGCCCGCTCAAAAGAGAGGGCTGAATTCTCCCGGGGGTATTCAAGAGCAGAATGCAGTAGAACATGGTGGCATCAGTGAAGGCGAAGAAGGCGACGATGAAGGTCCGGGTGGCTCTTCGACTCCAACGTTGAGACGTCGCACATCCACTGGGGGAACCGGAACTCCTCGTGGCGACACAGCAGATGGTCCGAAAGGCAAAATGACGAGCTCCTCGAGACCGAGCAAGAAGAAGAAGAAGAAGAAAACGAAAAGCTCAACCGAGCACACTTTGGACACATCACGCGATGAAACACAAATTGGGCAGCAGGCTGTTGGTGGCGAGGATGGAGTGGCCCCTGAAGAGAAAGACGAAGCAAAATGGGTGCAATGCGACAGCTGTAAAAAGTGGCGCACTGTCCCCAAAGACATCGATTTGAACTCGATGCCTGAACGTTGGTACTGCAAGATGAATACGTGGGACTCGGTGTATGCTTCGTGTGCTGTCGCAGAAGAAGTCGTCAACGCCACGTCAAAGAAGCCGAAAAGCAGCACGCATAAGAGAAGTAGCAAGTCGAAGATCAAGGCGAAGCCACAACCTGGCGACCAGGAAGCAGCAGCAGGAGTGATGTCAGATGGCGGTGCATCGTCGCCATCGTCCGGGTCTGGGAGCCAGACAAGCAAAAAAGCGTCGTCTGAGGTCGAGGGGGTCACACCCCTTACTGTTGACGAAAAGAGCAAGCTCACAAAGAAACAAGAGAAGCAAGCGAAGAAGCGAAAGCTGAAACTGAAGCTGAAGGAGAAGTATCGAGAAGTGAAGTGGGTGCAGTGCGAGAGTGCTCAGTGCGGTAAGTGGCGCGTTGTTCCTTCGTCGATCGATTTCAACTTGCTCCCAGCAGTTTGGTACTGCCACCTGAACACCTGGTCTCCAGAGATTGCAAAGTGCACTGCGCCAAACCCCCCTGAGGTCGACACGTTTTTGATGAAGTCTCGCTCGAAGAAGGGCGGTTCGTCCTCCTCTTCTGGGAGCAGACCAAGCAAAAAACTCAAACCCACCAGCGAAGCATCCGTGTCCACTCCCACCGCGACGAATCCAGCATCACTTGGATCAGAGACAGTCGCAGGAGGAAGCTTGGACGTTTCTGCCAAGCCTTCTAAACCAGCGAAAGCTCCAAAAGGTGCGGCTATGCCGGCTACTTCTCAAGCTAACACAAAGAATAGTGCTCCAGATAGTGGTCCAGCTAGTAGCAACTCGAACGCGACTACCAGTGTTGTTTCGTTTGCAAACGGAGAGCCTGGTAACTCGAATGGAGGAGCACCCGGGAGCTCCACACACCCTGGCTCGCACAACCCGATGGGCATCTCGAACAACGCGATCGGCGGAGGAAAAGGACGAAAAGTGAAGCCGGACGGGATCAAGAAGACGGTGCTGGAGTGGGCACAGTGCGAGAAGTGCAACAAGTGGCGGAAACTGCCGCAACACATCAAGTCGTCGACGCTTCCAGATAAGTGGTACTGCTCCATGAACCACTGGGACCCTGTTCGCGCTAGCTGCTCGATTCCCGAGGAAGTGGATCAGGAACCAGTAGGTGCCTCGCCTCTCCCAAGCTCTCAGAACTGGTATCCGATGCCTGGCCAAGTTGGTGGCAATGGCGGAAGTGGTGCAGGGGGGATGCGGTCCAAGAGGAGCAAACTCAGTTACACGGAGCTTTTGTACGCGAGTACGGGACAGCTGCGCAAAACGTACACGTCAGAGTCGTCAACCCTGACGTTCGAGCACGGGGGAAGAACGTATCAGAGAGATGGCCAGTACAAGGACAGCAGCATGTACGTGTCTCCCGACTCCATAATGAATGTGAACAAGCAGAAAGGCGAGAATTCGAATTCAGCAGCAGCAGAAAACGACAGCTCCAAGCAAGCACCAGCTGCGGACGTTGCGGATAATCCGTCAGTAAGTGACAAACTTCAGTTCGGTGCACCAGACCAGCCGTCAGTGGAACAAGTCGCGACGTTGGTTCTCGATGCGATGGATCTTCGTCGCAGTAGCACCGTGGCTGAGTTGCTACGGGCCGTGAACGGCAGAGAGCTGAAGGGTACGGCGGATTCCGAGGTGGGCCTCTCGCTGTCACTCGTCACAGCCGCTGTCAGTCATTTGGTGCAGAAGGGGTTAATCGAGAAGCAAGATAGCGAGCAGGAGGTCGTTGAGCAGCTGGTTGCAGAGGACGAAGACACCGCTGTCCGAGTCGGGAGCAAGCGACGGAAGACGTCAGAGGCGGCGCTCTTCGCATCATTGAGCGCTACGTTCCAGTATCGCAAAGTGCCCAAGCGTCCGTTGAAAGCGTCCAAATGCTGGAGACTCGGGCAAAGCGTCTTCGAGTTCCCGCTCAAAGAGTGAACGAAGAAATCAGTGGATGTAAGGCTTACATGTATTGAATTTATGAGATGGGTTATCGGGATTCACCATGCTCCAGTTGTTAGTGCCTTGATCAGCTCTTTCCTTCGTCGGTGCATTTTGGTTTCTCTTTTTTTTGTGATTGTAGCGCTGAGGTCCTGGTAGTACTGACCGAAGCGCACGTCGACGCTTTGCTTGGACGGCTGAAGTGAGACCTCAGGAAGACCAAGGAGCTGTTTGGGGGGGTGTCGCCGTCGGGAGCGCCGCTACCTGGGGAGAGTCTTCTCTGATGGCTGATGCTGGCGCAGGAATTGCTCGAGGTGAGTCCTTCTACTCCTGCTTTGCTCGACTGACGTTGGTCTGCAAGCGTATTACTTGGAGACACTGCTGCAGTTTGAGTTGGCGAGCCGGCGGTCGGCAGTCCTGCTATGCGGCGCAGCATTCGATCAATCGAGTCGCCTGCGAATTCCAAAAGCGAAACCAGTGGCGCGATCAGCGGACTCGCAATGCTGGAGAGAAACAGTCGCTTGGCGTTGACGGGATCCTGACACATACACACAGAGAGTATGTTGGATGAGCGAGCGTCGGTGCAATTGTGTCAGCGATCATGCGATCATCCGTACCTGTGCGAGATTTCGCTGCTGTAGAATCTAATCAAACGACGGGAAGCTCGCAAGGAGAAGCTGGTGCCAATCGTAGAAATCAAGCGATGAAGCTTGGGCGACAGCAATTCCGTGCTGAGACACCAGGACGGACTGCGAGTGGCTTGGATCTTTCAACGTGGCATTCGTCGAAGACCAGCATCGGATACTTCCAATTGCCTCAGCGCTCCGCAAGTCGTACAGCACCAGCGAACCGTTCGAGCACCCAACCATCGCAACTGGGATATCAAGGATGCTGGTTGTTTCCACCAAAGCGACGATTTTGACACCTTGTTGGTGCGTACTCGACGCCGGTGCGGTTACGACTCGGAGAAGCTGCAGCATGATCCGGTTCCTGATGTCGAAGAATCGTACCTGCTGGCTCGCTGTTGAGAACGCCACGGCGTACTCGTCACGATACGTTAGAACAGCGTCGACACTTGGGTCGTTCTTGATGGAAGAGGAAGAAGACAAAGTCTCTCGACTGCGCAAGGAGGCAAGTAGGCGTGATCAATCTCTTCCAGCGTGTCCCAGATAACGACCAAGCCGTTTGCAAGTCTGGCGACGAGATACTGGGTTGTTGAGTCAACACCAGAGGATGTGATCGCTGCGAAATGGCTCCACGATGTTCTTGGCACCGCAGGTGCACTGCTTGAACCGGAGCTTCGAAGGAGGTACTTGAGCACTTTGGTTTCGTGACAGACAACGATCGCATACGCTTCG
>JAADVN010000338.1:0-21439 GCA_023335535.1 Globisporangium spinosum | reverse complement strand
TGTACCGTAATCCCTTTGTCTTTTGCCTCTGCAATGCACGCTGAAGGTGGTGTGTGACACACACGATCTGGCAAACAGATCCACCTTCATGTAATGGCTGGTTAAGGCCCATTACAACGACTTGCACAGTACCACCACTGCTTGCAACCAAACCACGGCGATAGAGTCTCATACGGCGCGCTCGCGCGTTCAAGCGCGTTGCTGATTTGCTGGATGCGCGAAGTTGGTGTTCTTCAATAGGATCTGCTGCTGCGCGTTGTGGAGTCTATGTGCTGCGAAGGCCAAGAGCATCTCGCACTGCCGCTGGCCTTGTTCTTCCACGTGTACACGTCGATATGGCGCTGCTCACTTTGTGTCACCAGCTTCGAGATTGTCGACTGCACGCGGAGGAACGAGAACTACTGCTGGCGGTCGCAAACGCTCTTGAGCAGTGTGCCGCTAACGGCCTTCTTCTGCAGCCGCTTCTCTTCGCCCTTGTGCTGCCTATCGACGACACCTCCGCGCTTGCGCAGAAAGCAACAATAAAACACTTCGTGGCGATGCAAAAGCAATAAAGATGACGCAATAGCACCAGAAATTGTCCACTTGGCATGTCGCTGCATGTTTGCTGAACTCTCACCGTGCAGTTTACGTTATCAGGTCTAAGGAAATGCACAAATTGTCGACGACTGCAGCCACAGTACCGAAGGGGGCTGGTGGGGCTGAACCACAAGTTGATGGTTGGTCTTGCAGTTGCCTCAGCGGGTTGAAGCAAAAGAGCTTAGTGTATCAGCACCGAGAGTGGCTTCACATCTCTTAGAAGCGAGGAAGAGTGTGAGCACGCGGTGTATAAGCGCCAAGTGTTGCTACTCATCGCGTGGACAAGTTAAAAGCACCGTTGGTCGTGCTGATGGCGCGAGGTCAGCTCGAGCCCAGCGCTGAAGGTGTACATGGATCCACTCGATCACAGGAATGCTCCTCGACGCTGAGTTCGCTATCAACTAGTATCAGCTCCAGTACGAGCAGTAGTTTGTACGTGATATCCCAGACGAACTACTTCAAGATCAAGTGCACCATGCATCTATGATTACGCGAGAGGTCTCCACTATTGTGAAACAACTGTTTGGTGGGGTCAATTTAGCAAAAATAGGGGTCAGTATAGCACTCCCCTAAATAAATACTCAGGCATGCTTGAGGTACGTACTGGCCATCAGCCAACAATCACACAGACGTCTTGTTGATGTCACGCGGCGTGGTCCACAAGAAATATTTCCCGATTCTTGTGTGCCTCACGACAACGTGACAGCAAAGCCAACAATCAATCATCATCCATCAGCCAATTCCCAAATTTGCTCGTTGATTCAAAAGACCGAAATGGAGCAGGCGATCGTGGCGAAGGGCGAAGAGATCCGCGAGCTCAAGGCCGCCAAGGGCGACGCCGAGCAGATCAAGGCGCTCGTGGCGGAGCTGCTCGCGCTCAAGCAGCAGTTCAAGGCCGAGACTGGCGCCGAGTACGTCGCCCCCAAGGCGGAGAAGCAGCCCAAGAAGGCACCCGCCGCTGCTGCCACTGGTGACGCCAGCGCTGCTGCTGGCGCTGGAGGCAAGTCCAAGAGCCAGCTGAAGAAGGAGAAGAAGCTCGCGGATGCCACCGCCAAGAAGGCGCAGGGGGGCGCCACGAAGAAGAAGGCCGACCAAGCGCCGAAGAAGCCCTCAGCGAGCGCCAAGCCTGTGGAAGGCGCGCCAGTGCCGTCGGACGCCGAGCTGCTGCTCCGCCAGATCGAGTTCAACCACAAGGTCGCTGCGAGCGGCAACAGCGGCGGCCAGACGGTCACTCCGTGGGACGTCGAGGCTGAGAATGGCGTCGACTACGACAAGCTCATTGACACGTTTGGGTGCTCGAAGATCGACCAGGCGCTCATCGACCGCATCGAGAAGCTCACGGGCCACAAGGCCCACCGGTATCTGCGCCGCGGGTACTTCTTCTCGCACCGCGATCTGAACGTGCTTTTGGACGCGTACGAGAAAGGAGAGAAGTTCTACCTGTACACTGGCCGCGGTCCGTCCTCGGGCTCGCTGCACATGGGCCACTTGATCCCGTTCACGTTCACCGTGTGGCTCCAGAAGGTGTTTGACGTGCCACTCGTGATCCAGCTCACGGACGACGAGAAGTTCTTGTTCAAGGACCAGACGCTCGAGGAGAGCCGACAGATGATGCTCGAGAACGCCAAGGACATCATCGCGTGCGGCTTCGACGTCAAGAAGACGTTCATCTTTGCCGACACGGAGTACATCCAGCACATGTACCCGCAGATCCTCAAGGTCCAGAAGTGCGTCACGTACAACCAGGTGCGCGGCATCTTTGGGTTCTCGGGCTCGGACAATATCGGCAAGTCGGCGTTCCCAGCTGTCCAGGCCGTGCCGTCGTTCTCGGAGACGTTCCCAGTCGCGCTCGCCGGTCGTAAGGGGCTCCGATGCCTCATCCCGCAGGCGATCGACCAGGACCCGTACTTCCGCATGACGCGCGACGTGGCCCCTCGCATCGGATACCTCAAGCCGGCGCTCATCCACTCCAAGTTCTTCCCTGCGCTTCAAGGCAGCACGACCAAGATGAGCGCCAGTAAGGCGAGCACGACGATCTACATCTCGGACTCGCCGGAGGAGATCGCCAACAAGATCAAGAAGTACGCGTTCAGCGGCGGCGGCGAGACTAAGGCCGACCACGAGAAGTACGGCGCGAACCTGGAGGTGGACATCCCGTACCAGTACCTCTCGTTCATGCTCGACGACGACGAGCAGCTGGCGCACGTGGCGCGCGAGTACGGCAGCGGGCGCATGATGTCGGGCGAAGTCAAGCAGCTCCTCATCGACGTCATGTCCGAATTCGCGGTCGACATGCAGAAGCGCCGCGCCGCGGTCACGAACGAGCAGGTCCAGGAGTTCATGCGTGTGCGTGAATTGGAGTTTTAACTTTCCAAAAGAGTATCAACAATGCTGTGGGGTAGGCACACTGCAGTTGGTAGACAAACTAACAGCGAAAGTTCATTCCAGACGTCTTGTATTCGTCGACCGTGATCGTTTTTATCGTGTTTGTACTTCTTCAGCTGGCAACACTGCAGAGCTCTTGCAAGATGAAGTGCATCGCCAGCCATACTTGACAGGATTTATTTTTCTTTGGTTCTTTTTCGCTGCAAGGCGCTTCATCCTTGGAGAGGAAGAGGCTTTGCCGTATCTTTGGGCTTCTAAGTCTGCATTCAGCTCTGTCGAGCATCTTCCAGCACTTTTCTTCAACATTTACAGAGGTATCGCCAGCAGACAATGAGGCTTTCACAAGATGAACGGCGACGTGATGCTCGTGATCGCACAAACTACAGTTTGAAATAGGAGCGCATATGAGACTCAAGTCGCAAAACGTACGACCATAAAACAGGAAATCATGCACACCTTCGTTCATTCGTTTCCTCGCACTTTGCTTTCTTGGGCTGTTGATTGTCGCTTCCAGCCGAAGTTTACGGGGTTTTGCCGTGTTTCATGATGGATTCCGTAAGCGAGGCACCAGACGCTAGCTGCTGGTACAAAGCGAGCCATGCTTGGACAATCTCGCTCATTCGAAACGCGTTTCCGATCTTTCGACCTTTTTTGATCGGGTCGGCGATGAACGGAGTGATCGGTAGCTCAGGCTCCAAAGTCACTTTATCTGTTGGCAAAGCGAAGAATTCACTACAAAATACAAAGGTTGAAGTTTAACACAGACCACTTTACAATAGCCAACAAATACATCTCAGAAAATAATGAGCGTACGTACCCTCCGTTTTCGATCGTCACGCCAAAACACCGGTAATCGAAAGTGATGTACGTTTCCAGGAAGAGAAGCAGCAAACTGCCGATCGTGGTTTTCCACACCACCTTGCCCGCTCTCGAAAAAGTGTACAACCACTTGTTGCTGCGTGATTCACTATCACCATCGCGTTGCTTCAGTGGAAAAGAGTTTTCTGACAAACTTCGCCGTCTTCTTCCGTGATACTTGCGCTCGTTGCTACCGTTAAAGGATTTGTGATGCTCATCACCACAGGCCTACGAGGAAGAAAGGGGGAGGAAGTTCAGTCTGTGGTAAGCTTCTTGCAGTCTGCATGGAGAGAGCTGTCAACATACCTGAAGGAACCGAATCACTAGGAGCACTAGAGCGTACGAGGACAGACCGCCAGTAAAGGCGCAGCTCAATCCTAGATAGATAACGAAGACGATGTGAGCGAATTTATCTCCTTCAAGTTCCAGAACAACACAGAGCGCTTACCAAAACATTGAAGATGAGCCTTGAGCACAAGAACCAGCGAGCGCAGAGCCGGCATCTCAGCTTGAAGCGAGTAAATAAGATCGCGCGCGCTCAGTCCGGAGTGGCCAGGTGAATGTCCGCATGTGAGATCCAACATGACTTCCTGCTCTCCAGCACCAGCGCAGTAAATAATTTTCAAAACCGGGATCTTTGCGCAACCGAGCAGATCAACTTGCTTCGCCCAGGGCTTCGCTCGAACCACCTCAGCTAGCTTGTGCAAAATTGATGACGGACTCTTCTCGACCAGCGTTCTTGAGCTCAGGACACAGTCGACGTCGCTCATCGGAAGCGACAGGCGGGTGTAGTTGGAGCCGTACACATCGATAAATGCGTCAGTCCAGAGGCTCTGCACTACTGCTTGTAGTTGATCGATTGAATCTTGTTGCGATTGCTCCAGTTTCACCAACTCCGCATCCAGATCCTCGACAAAAGTGTCCACTTGGCAGCTCAAACTCTGGCTCAACTTACTGGTGAACATGGTCAAACGTCATCCAGTTAATAAGACAAACCTTCAGCCAGAATAAATATCAGAGCTAGTGGCAAACATACCTTGAACACGCGGAAGGCTGACTTGAATAGATCGGATACGCGGTTGACATCACTTGTGGCTCACCAGGCTGATAGTAGAAATGCTGTTGATAGCCAGTGGAGAAGTTCTGCCGTCTGTTCCCAGGCGGTGGTGGTTTTGGGGCTTCTCCGTAGAAAACACAGTTTGTTTCCTTCGACGATACTTTCTTCACAAGCAGGAGTCCAGAATCCACCGACTTGTACCTTACTGGGTAGACACGACCATTACCACCCCACTGTCGAGGCGGGTTCACGTGGTCTCGTTCAGGGCTTGTGCAACTGGGTTTAAAAGGTCCTTGAAGTTCTAGCCTTTCATCCATAGCTTTGGGCTTGACTGGGGGGACCCACTGATCCTCCGACGCGCACATGGACTTCTGTTTCAAAACTGCGTCTTTAAAGAGGAGTTGCTGGTGGGGTTTCTTTGGTGGCAATGGCGCTTGGCTGCTGGTTTCTCTATGGTGGCTGGGATAAGTAGATACACGATCATGTGGTGAGGTTGGTAAACTGGGATAACATCTCTCTTGGCTTCTGGACAATCTGAAAACAGTCAACCAGAAACATATCAATCAGGTCCAGATTTTCAAAGTATTTCAACAGTCAGAATGGTGAATCCATATTTTGAGAGAGAGTCACTTACATCGCTGCAGGTTTTGGCAGCGAGTGTATCCAATACGGAAGAGCATATCTCGCTCCTGTAGCTGCTGGCGCAAGGTTGATCGGGTATTGCGGACTGCATGATTCAACAAAAGACCGTTCGCAAAGTCAGTGAAGGTAACCTCAAACAAGCGGGGGCATTGGTAGAAAACGAACCTTGGACTCAAATTCACGGGAGGGCGAGGTAAATCATGCGAGTATTTGCACCTCGCTCCGTACGCACAGCTTCCTTTCGCAACAAACTGGATGCACGGTGCCAGTCTGTTTCTTTCACTTGGCTCAGAGGGTCGTGGAGGCGGCGGAGTGTTCGGAATGCTGTTGCCATACGCGCCGCCGTAAAAGTTGTTGAATGACTTTGCGACGTGTTTGCGCCTCGTCTCGTGTGCGTTGTTGTTGAGATTGTGATGCGCAGGTTTGGGGAGATTGTTTCCGTACAGGTGGTGCGGCGCAGGATACGGAGGTTGTGGCTGGCCTCCAGTAGCAGCGACTGCAGCGTAGTCGGGACCTGGGGGCGGGCGGACGGAGTAATAAGGTGCGGGGCTCGTCATCATTATTCTACCAACAGAGAACGAATTGGGCGCACAGGCATTCGCGATGGCAACTTCACCTCGATTCATCACTTTGCGCGCAGCTTGCGTAGATCCTTGACGTTCTGATTCTTGCGCGGGTGTGTGCTCGAGCAGTACTTGACCCGATCGGGCTTGTCGACTTGGTTTGTGCTTGCTTCTGTCTGGTTGTTCTTGTGGGGCCGAGGAAGAAATCGACACTGGATCTTGTACACGCTGGTGGTGAGAGTGAGAACAAGACAGTACCGCTTTTTCTCGCTTCTGGTGGTTTGGATTTTCAAAAAGACAACGAACCCGCAGACTGCGCACGAGTAAGTGTCTTCCTTGCCGACGCTCTGGACAGGTGCGTGGAATCACTCTCTGCCAGAAAGTCCGCAGCCTCCAATCAATCGCAGCGTGCTTCTCTGCGTTTTCACAATTTCAAACGAGCGCAACGTGGTGACTAGACAGAAAAATGTGCATCAATCAATCAGTTCACGCACAAATTTGAAGTTGCCATCAGCAACAACAGCAGCAACAACACGTAAGAGCAATACTCACTCACTCACAAAAAGCGCACTCACTGGTATCAATCGTAGATACGACGACGCGGCAGATCACTTCCCTCTCCCGCGCTGCTCGCTCGTGCGTCGCTCTTGACCAATTGTGCGATGACACTCGCGCGCTTCACCAGGATGTTCCTTTACTTTACAGCGTCAACTCCTTTGGCCTGTCTCTCAATAGCACCAGCAAGAGATGAAGATGCGCCAGCGGCGACGAACCCTGGTCGCGAACGGGTTTCCTTCCTTCTAGATACCGACTGTTTGAGCGGTTCGCGCGAGTGACGACGGACGAATGGATGCTTATTGTCTGCTTGCGTTGGCTTGACCTTGCTTGCCGTGGTCGATAGAAGGAAAAAAAAATAATCTCAACTGCTGCCGACGCCGGATCCTGGAGGCGAATCCTGATGCAAAGCGGTTGGCTTGAACTGTCGCGACAGGCACGAGGCGGCGGAGGTGGAGTCAACAAGCGAGAGAGCTGTGCGCGCGCCTCTTCGGCAGGCGTCTCAACAAACAAGCAAGCGCAGAACAGCGGTTCTGCAGTTGCCGGGACGGTCCAGCTGGACAGTCAATTAGTCAATTGGATGGACAGACAGATGAGGCAGCGGAAGGAAGCGCGCCTGGGGGCAATGGTGGCGCAAGATACGCGTGTTGGAAGTTGAAGTGGCGGCTTTCCGCAATTTGGAAAAGCAAGTTCAGACACAGTAACACTGTTTCTTGCAGAAATTAATGAACATACTGTAGTGGGTGGGTTTGTTGCGGCACGGGTTTGTTTGCAATGGAACCGATTCCTTTTATAACTACAGTTTATTGAGAAAACGGGCCGTGTTGCGTGAGACCCATGTGGGTGGTGAATATTTTTGTGCTAAGCAAAAGTTTATGGAAGCAGGCGTCGTTTGGCTCCACGTATCATATCCAGAAAGAAAGCAAGCGTTCGTTCGCACAGCGTGCCGCTTCGACAAAAGGCCGCTGCACCAACCAAACATTACTGAGGCTTTTTGTATCTCTCCGCCAGGTTGTGCGGTAGGTGCTCAATCATTAAGCCAAACCAAGCGACACTCGCAGAAAACCAAATGATCGATCGCGCAGTTTTCTTTTGAAAGTGCTTACATGTTGCCTGCGCGGTACTCTTCGAGCGTCGCCATCGTGCCTGTTTCTAAGAATTCGTCGATCTTCGTGGCCGAGGACTTGCCGATGCCCTTGAGCTTCATCGCCTGCTTGCCCGTGGTGATCTTGTCTTCGCTCTCGCGCACCGCCTTGGCGACTTTCGACCAGGTGCCGCCTTTGAACTTCTCACCACGCTTGAACTCAAACCCCGAGAGCTCGGCAAACGCGTCCGCGAGCTCTTGGTTGGCGCTGTTGGTTGCCGTTGGCTTGGTGCGCGCTTTCTTCACCTTTGGTTCGTCGTCGCCATCATCGTCGTCGTCGCTGATGACGATCGCTTTCTTCTTGGCTGCTGTTGGTTTCTTCACGGTCTTCTTCTTACTCTTCGCATCGTCTTCCGCGTGGTCTCCATCGTCGTCTTCAGTCTTCTTTGTGCTCGTCTTCGTTGGCGTCTTTTCCTTTTTCACGTCGTCTGCTTTTCGCTTCTTGGACGGCGCAGCGAAGCCATCTTTCCTGCCAAACTTCGTGATCAATTCCTGATAACAGCGACAAACAACAAGACATCACCTGTCAGTGAATCAACCTTACGTACCACTCACGGGACATTCGTGCTCATTCAAGACATGCCAATGACCGGAAGAGTTACGCACCGATAAAGCCTTTTGCAGTTGGAATTCACCCTGGAGGTAGAAAAACAACAAATACACATAGCAGCATCAGGCGCGGCGTCAATACATCAGCGTCAGCACAGCATTTGGCATGCAAGCGCTGTCGGTTCAACAAAGATACATTAAGCTATTGTTGATGAACGCACATTCTCTCGCGTCGCGTTCAGCATCGTGCCGGCCTCAACCATGGCGTTGATCGGGTTCTGGATGCGTTATGGCAATAACAACGCACACGGAAGCGTCAGCACAGCACACAATACAAGGACATCATGCATGCATCCATCCACTTGCGAGATAAGTCCTTACAGTCGGCATTTTGACGCCTTCCGTCTCGCAGAGCGTGAGGAGCTCCTTGGCCGCTTTCTTGCTCGCCTCTCGACTCATCGCTTCTCTCGTTCTCTGTATACGATGCGGATGTGGGCTCAACAACTGTTGCTGGGCGTGTCCTGTGGGTGACTCTGTCGGTGGGCGCAGCTTGGTCCTATGGCATGCAACGCGCGTATCACACCGCAGCGCTTCGCGAGCTTCCTTTCTCGTCTTGTTCAGACAGTTGGTCAGTCGAACAAGCTTTTTATTTTGGCGCCATTTTTTCTTTTTTCGGCGCCACATCGTTTATGTGGCAATTGCGCATCCTACCAAATAGAATGTGACGTGTACTTACTGAAATGCTATTCGAGAGGCTGATTTCAGGCTGCGCACTTACCGACAAATGAAGCCAAATGCGGTTTGCTTGAAGAGCGAGACGAGCAAGAGGGCACTCACACGATCGAGTCATGGATATCCACTCGCGTCCATTCATCCCCCAACAGGCAGTATTAGCTCACACATTGCACAGCAACTCACAGTACTTGCCCACCATGAGCTCACTCGAGAGCTTTTTGGAGAATGATCGAGCTTGGAGAGCCACCGCTTTTGAAGCGGCTTCATACGTCTCAAGAGTGCTTACTCTTGCTTGATGCGTGCGTCTCCAAAGAGCAACCCCGCTTAACCTCACTTTGTACACTTGTATCCATTATACTCACATTACATTGAGAGGCACGCGCGAGACTGGGAGCAAGATGAACATGAGGAAAAGGCAGACCACTTGGCCCAAGACGATAGTCTTGGTCTCATTGATGCTCAGGGTAGCCAGCATCACCATGGCAGCAGCTGTAGCAACACCACGAGCATTTGGCCCATCCAACCTGACTGTCCTGTCCTATCCTGACGGCAGTCCAGATTGCGCCAATGCCACGTGCGTTGGGTAAACGAAGTGCATGTGCGGCTCAGGCGGAGTCAAGCACCAAGCAAGCACTGCAGCCATCACGAGTACCTCTCGCAGGTCAGCAGTAGAAATCATGACAAGAGCGGTATATGAGGCGTGCGTACAAAACTTGCAAATGAGTGGGATACAAAGAAAAACTTGTTTGAGTTTTGCGCAATATATGAACAATGTAACCATGCCCTGCAGATAAACCACAAGTCAATTTTGGCCTTCGATTCGAGGGATTGCGATGACTGGAATCCTGAGCGAGATGCGCTCGTCCGGGAAATAGCGATGGCTACCGAAGTTCTGGTGATGGGAATTGGTGATACGCGCGGGGATGCATCGGGTACAGGAGCATTCCACATTACCAGCTGTGGCCTCGCCGAACCAGAACACTAACTCACTGTGCGAAATCACGCTCTCGACTGGAAAAGGCTCGAACTCGGTCGGAAGCAGAGGCGTCAGCTCGCATACACTATCTGCGTGTTGTTCTGGTTTCGGAGTTGGCCCTGCCATCTTGCTCACTGTCTTTTTCACCCCACACGCCCTTATCTTCTTCGTTTGAAGCGCACGAGCCACCGTTGTACGAACACGTGGAACGACCTTCGCCTTCGCCTTGCCCACAACTGGTATCACGTAAGATTGTATCCAGAGGCTCGTAAACGCGAGGATAAAGAGTGCTACCACTCGTTTCCCGCTCACCACCAGCATGGACTCCTTGTTTTTGAACACCGCGTTAAAGGAAAAGTTCGCTGACCCTGCAATCACCAACTTTCTGTCGGCCACAACAAATTTATCGTGCATGACTGGGCCCAACACTTGCAGTGTGATTTTCTGGGATTCAATCAGAAATACACAGTGGAAGGAAGTGAATGCAGAATGGAGAAGCGAAACAGGCAAAACGTATGATCTTACCGGGCACTCTGTACGAATGTATGCGACTTGAGAATAGCGTGCTTGCGACAGAGTTGCGTCTACGAGAATCCTGATCTTCACTCTCCCTTCGTTGGCTTTCTTGATCAATGCGTCCGCAACATATACAATCAAGAAGTTCAATCACAAAAGCATAAAAATACCTTCAATCCAAAAGCAAGGTAAAATAATAGCACACTTACAAATCGAGATGAAATGATGAACATGCAACTATCCACATATTCTTCAGCATCAGTGATGTACTTTACCAACTCGAAAATCGCGGTGCCACTGCGACGCCGCTTGCACGAGCTCGGACGCTGGCATGGTCCGGTTGATATCATGTCCTTGTACGGGCGACCTCGATCGGGAAAGATCAGAGCCCGCACTACCCGACCCAGGTCGCCTGAGCTCAGGTCCAGATATGCTCGCGGGTCCGCCGCGAGCACCCCTTGTTCTGGCGGCAGGGGATCGGTGAAGTCCTGCAGCACCACGCGGAAGTGATCGGCATCAATGGCGCTCACCTCTTTCCTCTGAAGTCGATCACTCAGGGCGCAATTCGCTTCGCTGGCCATCGTCTTGAGAACAACGTCCTGCTTCACCTTCTCTCAGGCTTCAGATAGCTCATTTGTGTACCGGCGCAGTTCCCTCGTCGCTGCATCGTCAAGCCGGAGGTCTTTTACCATGTTCTGTATCAAACGGCGCTTCTTGTCCTTCATCCCCTTCTCGATCTGACTGAACTCCATGTGTTGGCACTCGCATTCTATCTAATATCGAGCACAGGACTCAACCACGCAGCTGTCGACGCCAAGCATTCTCGGGTCATGCTGTCCTGCTGCCATGGTGCTATCTGTCTGTTGCTTGAGCTGCTGGATCTCTTTTTGTGATGTACTAAAAAAAGAGGAGCTCGAAGAGCTCGAGGGCCAAGAGAGGTGGTGGCTTTATCTTCATGATCCCTGCCTGCAGCAACATAGGTTTAACTTTAAAGAAGAGCTGGAGGGTTAAGAGAGGTGGTTTCAGAACCCAACAAGGACCCAAAAAATAAAACTGTCAAATCTACTATTTATCAGAATCTGAGAAATACTGAGTATTTGTGCGTCTACCCATTATTTTTTCTATTGTTGTTCCCAAATGTCCGAGATTTACACATCAACTATCGGTGTCCCACATCCTCCAAAAGAGAGTAGGGTGGCAAAAGGGTTGGGATGTCCAGGATTTGCATTGTCCATTATCGGTCCGCCGGACATTTGGTAGTTGAATCAGATGGTCCACTTTTGATTGCCAGACACTTGGAACATTTAGGAGTTGAATCAGATTTTCGAGCTATTCTGATATTTTCAGCATCACCAGAAAAATAAAAAGCAAAACCTTGGCACGATGGCGAGTATTTGAAGGGATCCTCAGACAAAAAGAGTGCGCTATCTCCTAAACCCTAAACCTGCTGCAGCTATTGTTCTTTTCCGAAAGAGTGAAAATGCGAAGAAGATCGCGGCTTTTTTCCACGAAACGTCTTCGCACCACCCAATCACCCCTCTGTTTTTCAGTTCACAGTCAATAACGGTATACAAGCCTACAGAAATAGAAAAAGACAGGTTATAACTTGCAATGAGTATGAATTTACACAGACTGCTCACAAAGGCCTTCATTCTGTCTCTCGCGCATACAAAGTCAAAGTGTAACCTTCTCTTTAACTTTGTATTGTGAGCACATTCTCAGCCAGCTTTACCATACTGAAACGAAGTGTCCTTTCTCTCGAGAATGAATATTCTCTGTGAATTGTTAAACCTTGACGCTGTTCTGGCCAATGAAATCGCGGCATTTTGCTCTATGTCGGTACGAAGAATCGTATATCACAACTAGCTTTTGCAAACCCTGGTTTTTAAATAACAATATACAGCTTATGGCTCTCTATTCCATCGCCGACCATTTTGGTTTTTGCTTTATAACCTTGTTCTTGCTATAAATCAGGTGAGGTTTTTCTCCATTAAAACCTCCCTGTTTTTGCGAGTGTTGCGCATCCTCTTTAAAACCAAATGGGGGCCGTATACTTGTTATTTGTAAGAGAGCGACCACTTAAGCGCAAATAAGAAGGTATTCGCGCAGATAAGAAGGGTGTCGGCGTCCCCCCTTACATACAAACGTCAAGTCTAACCTGGCGCGCCACCCTCAGCCATCTTCTGTTTTCTCGCTCGCTTCCTGCGCGGTTCTTCGCCCTCGATCGCCGCCAGAAGCGAAAAAGCGCAGAAACCGCGAGAAGGCGACGAATAAGATCCGACGCCGCGACACCGCGCACAACACACCGCCTTGTACTCACGCAGCACGTCCGCTACAAGCACCGCGCGCGCGCTCCATCTATCTCGATCGACAACGAGCCCGCCGCCTTATCCTGATTGATTAGACGAGAGCGAACGAAGCGTCTTCCAGCAACACGCGCGCACCGCCATCCCATACACACACACACACACAGCGCACAATCTCGCACACCGATGCTGATGACCGAGTCGTACTCTGTGAGCAACGCCGTGATGGCGCAGAGCGTTCCGTCCTCGAACGCCATGCTCGAGAGCGACGCCGACAATTTCTCCGAAAGGGTACGTGGCTTGTTTGCTTTGTGGAGAAGGAACATATTCAACGTGACCATGTGATTTTGGGTGTTTCTTGAACGTATGGAGAGTCTAACTGTGTGGTGTACATTTATTATTGTGACTGCTCAATTCCCAACAGCTGCGACTGAAGATCCAGCCAAACCCGCCCAAGTTCCCGTTCCGAGACCACCCGTTTGAAATCACAGTGTTCCTCGTGGACCCCACGGACCACCTCAAGTCGGGGATCATCGTGCCGCTCAATGTGGAGCTCTACGGTGCGGACAAGATGGCGCCGATCGAGCGCCAGATCATGCACATTGACCCATCGACGAAACCCGTGATGGAAGGCAACGGCATCTGCAAACTGCGCATCCGCATCAGCGAGTGCTCCATGGCGCTCAACAACCGCAAGTTCGTGATCCACATCTCGGCGGCGCTGAAGCAAGACTACACGGTGATCCCTGCGGTCACGTCCGAGATGACGGTGATCCAGCACCGTCTCGTGATCCAAGAAGCGCTTCCTGAACTTTGGTACAAGGACGAAGGTGGCCGTGACAAGTGCATGACGCTCCCGATTTTCTTGGTGAATGAAAAGAACGAGCGAGTGGGCAACCGGCCTGTGCCACTGCGCGTGACGCTGCTTTATGAAAACGAGCATCCCGTGCTGAAGCAAGACATTTTGAAAATGTCGCCGGACTGTCAACGCACGATCGACGCGAACGGAAAGGCGTTGCTGAAATTGAGAATCGAAGATGTGTCCAAGAACCACCAGGGCCAGGCGTTCCGCTTGAAAGTCGAAGCCGACACCGCGCAGTCCCCGATGAACTTTGATGTCGCGTTCGACTTGAGCTCAACGATCTCGGTGCGCTCGAAACGCAACAAGCGCCGACCGAACAAGAACGTGGGGATCACGCACCACATCATTACCGGTCCGTCGAATCCAGCGTCGACCCAGTCATCGCCATCGTCTAACGCGGAGAACGAGATGCCATTGGCGACTTTTGGTGGCGGATTCACTTCAGACGACCGCCGCAAGAAGATGCGCACGTCGGACGTCACGTCCCCGACGACTCCGATGGAGTCGGGTAGCGTCTCGACGCCTCAAAACCCGTTGATGGGCGCTATGGAGAGCGTACTGAACTGGACTGGCACGGTGGTCCACGGGCTCCATCAGCTAGAGTGGCAGACCGTCGGGTACGAAAGCAAAACCGACGGCACTGCGGACCCTGAGAGACCGATCTATCGTTGCCCGGCCTGTTGGCGATACAAGGACGTGATGACGTACGAGACTGCGCAGCACGACACGAAATGCCTGATCGCGAACCTGCTGCTCCGGTACGCGACCGAGACCATGGGCCACCTGGACTATGTCTTGAAGTCCGTTGAGCAGTTCCCTGTGATCATGGCGGCGCACCAGAAGACGCAGAAGATGATGACTTCAATGCAGCAACAACAACAGGGTTCCTCGCCAGCGGGTCACAATTCCGGTCCGACGCTCGTGAGTCCACAGCACATGCCACTCGGTGGTGGCAATGGCGATGGTACGTCCCAGATGATCCCGTCGGGTGTGATTATGACCTCCAACATGAACACGGCCACTTCGAACCAGTTTTCCATGGCTCAGTCGTCCCAGGCAAACAGTATGTCAACTGCGCCGCCAGCTCTCACCCGAGGCTTGACCGAGATGATGAACGGTATTGAGGGACCTCCGGGTTTGTTCCGCAACAACTCGGGCGGACTGACGGAGTTCATGCGCTCGCTCGATGACCAAGAGACCGGTGACTCGGTGTTTTACCAGAACCTAGGTGGCCAGAGCAGCAACCACGTCGCAGATGCGATCGAGGTGCAGGTGTTTTACGTGTTGGCACGCATGATCACTTTGGACTCGAGCAACGCGATCGGGTTCCCAGCCTTTGACGTGTCGATGAACCTGCTCGGCTTTTACCAGGAAGGCCGCGAAGCCGCGACGACCGAGGTCGTGTTTGTGCCTGTGAGCGACATTGCGGCGATCTCGCAGCTCGAGATCGCGCAGACCCAGCGGCTGCTACGTACCGAGCTCAAGGAGAACAGCGTCGCGGTGCACACGCTCGCGCGCTGCAACAACGATCTCGTGAAGCTCAAGGAAGACGTGATTCTGTTCCACTGGAACGCGAAGGACCGCGCCGCACCGACGTGGTGATTGACTGGTTCCTTGTGTGCATAAAACCAAGAATGGGCATCGCGTTGGGGCACGCACGCACATGAAGTGAAGTCAAGAACAGAGCTATGAGTGCGAGTGGTGGGGAATACTATTTATTATTTTGGCTGAGAGCTGCGGGGATTTCCCCTGCAGCCTCTGAGCCAGAACGACAGAAACCCCGTCCAGATTCGCATGTTTGTATATATTAATTGGCGAGCAACGGAGCACATCGCACAAGCCAGCCGACCCAGAAGATAGTGAAGCGTTTATACACAAAAATGTAAGTGGAACACGAATGATCATAAATAAAAAAAAAACTGACCATGCAAATTCTTGATGCGCAACTTGAGATTCACGGTGTCCTTTAGGAGTCTTCACAGAGCGAGGGCTCGCCAAACTCAACCATCGAGCGCTGGAAGCCCAGCACCAGGGGCTTGCTCATCGTCGCGAGCGAGCGCATGAGTTCGTGGAACTCCCGCTGAGTCTGCACCACGACGCGCTTCCCATTGACGCTCACGAGGTGGTCGCCGATGCTGACGAGACTTGTTCGCTTGGCGTGACCCAGCCTTACTCGCTTGACGAACACGACGATCGCGTTGTCCCTGTCGCTGTCTTCGTAGGAGGAAAATGTGACGCCGAGGTGCCCAGAGCTCCACATAAGTTTGTAGCTCAATGAAAATGCCTGATCGGTGGGGACGTTGGTCTCGCTATCACTCGCACTGTCGCTGGCGCCTTCATCGAATTCGTAGTCGAGCTTTTTCAGTAGATCCATATAGGACGATGACGATGCCGAGTCGGAGGATGACAGTGAAGCCGTTCTTCGGTGCTCGAGACAATCTGCTGTAGTGCTGGACCTCTTCATTTGCTGCTGGTTGCGATGGTGGTGGCGGCATCGAAAGGTCAGCAGCGTGGGCTTGGATGCAGACTCGAGTAGCAATTGCACCCGGTTCCATCCGAGTTCAGCTGTGCGCATATTGTTCACCGCAACCAGCGCGTCACCGACTGCATTGACTCCCTTAAAGTGAAGCGCGCAACTTGGGCGGACCTTGATGATCACTGGTGATGATTTTGCAAATTCATCAACGTCGTGGGCGTGGCCGAACACGAGACCGAGTTTCTCGCCAGAGTTCCACAGCACCTCGTACTCATCGTGGTCCACTCCACCGCAGAGCTTGTTTCGAGAGCAGGGAATCTCCACTGTCGAGCGCTTGGATGTCGAATACCCATTTGCGTCACGACCACCGCGAGGCGAACAGGAGCTCTGAGAAGAAGACGAATTGACAGAGAACGCATACGATGATTCGTGGTCATCGAATCCTCCGTGCTTTTGTGGCGGCTTGAACAGCAGCAAGACAGGCTTCGTCATACTGGAAAGCCCCGTGCAGAGGTTTGCAAAGTTTTGCCCGTGCGTCTTGACGCCATTCACAGAGTCCAGGAGAAAGCCGTGCTGCAGGCGCTCAATGCCCGTGGAGCTGCCTTTGCCCGTCAGGCGATTCACGAGTAGCAGACCCGAGAGATCGTCTTCAAAGAGCGTCAGTCCGAGCGGTCCCTGTTTCCAGACGATCAAGATGTCCTCACCACTGCCGTGCTTCTTGGAAGGGTCTCCATGAGACTCGAACCCCAGATCAATGTCGACATCAGGTCCGTGCATGTGCCCCAGCTCAATCATCGAACGACGCATGAGATCCTTTGATCGTGAAGTTTGTAAGGGCTGTGACGGTGCGAAAGTCAATGAGGACCGATGCTGGCTGTTGCGCAAGTGCCGGCTATTATTACGCTGCTGCTGATCTTGATGCTGGAAACTGACCGTTGCTCCTGGGACGAGGTCGGTGCTGCGTAGGTTCGAGCCAAGTTCGCTTGACAGCCGTTGGAAAGTGAGTTTCATTGGCCGCTCTGTAGTCGTGATAACCGTCATCGCCTTACTGAACCCGATCGCAATTGTATCAACATGGTTCACTGCAACGAGTACATCTCCGAGTTGAATGACAGACGACGATCTTGAAAGCCGAAGATCCCGAGAACTAGTGTTCGCGATGCCGCTCACGACAGGAATCTGCTCTTTGCCGTCGCTGATGAACTGTACACCGAGCTTCTGGCTCCCAAGCGTGACTTGAAATCGGTGAGGGTAGTCGAATGCCGTGCTGCCATTCCGAAAGGCGCGAAAGCGAAGCACCGACGGGGTGTCCGACCTCAACACCAAGGACAGTGCTTGCTCAGTGTCCATGCCGCGAACGCTAGCGTCCGATACGGTTTCCAGAACGTCGCCAGGTCGGATGCCGGCACTCCATGCACAGAGGTTCGAGACCGACTTGATTGCGAGCTGTCCCGATCCTGCGACGTGCATCAATGTGAAGCCTGGAGCCCCGCCTTCGTACACGTAGAACTTCAAGCGATTGAAATCCTCGTTCTGGGAATTCCAGACTTTCGAAGCCTTCCAACCCGGACGTGATGGCAGTCGTTGCTGCGAAGAATGCTGTGGGCCATTTCCAAGCACCGTGAAGCTTGAATGCTGCGCTTTCTTCCCATCTCGTCCAAAGAGCGAGCATCTCATGTCTTTGAAAAACGTCGTGATCGTGCCTGTGGTGTGGTGGCGATCGATGCGACGGCTATTAGCTTGGCTCATCTTTGCGGAGGTCGGTATTTTCTGCTCTGGTTTGACAACACGCTCAGTATGGAGTCTACGGTTTGCACCATGGTGCCGAAGCGAGCTGGGCCTTCTCAAAGAAGTGACGATCGGATGTGGTCGAGTTTCTCTTGTGATCTCGAGTGACGTGTCGTGGTCAAACGGGTCGATGGGGAACTGCGATTCGGAGGTGCTGCTTGGACAAATGCTGAACTTGTCGCTGTCGTTCTCGCTATTGGTATCGAATTCCGTGGTGTTTTGCTCGTGTGGCTGGCTGAAAAGCTTCGATCGCCAGTGCCGCCCATCAATCTCTTCAAACTGATTGTCGTCGTGCCGACATTCTCCGATTTGTTGTGTACGACCTCCGCGCTGAGCGTCGATGTCAATCGAGAGCCTCAAGTGCCTATTCGATGTGGTCTTCATGTTGTTCTCCCACTCACCGACCACAGTGACGACGCCCAGTAACCTCACCGCACAGCCTCTTTTCTTCTGTTCCTTCTCGCGCGTACGTAGAATTGTGGCATGTGTCCCTTCCTCCTCACTTGCATCGACACGACAGGATCAGAAAAAAGACCTAGTGTACATGACCGAGCGCTTTGAATAGCGAGCAAGCGACCCTAAAAAATTCTCACGACTGAGTGTGAGTATTTTTATCGATCACATCGTGGCGCAGATGTGCATGTTGGTGACCGTCGTCAAACTTACCAATAGTCACTGCTCGAAGTGGTGGACTAGCTGGCCATGAATAACAACAAATTGCATGGCCGACTGGATGGCTGAGCGTTCCTGACCTCCTCTCTATTCATTTCAACACTACAGCCATCTCGCACAAGATGGCTACATTTGCTATTCAGAACAGTGACATAGACCGTCACTCTTGATTACCAGAGAGAGTGCCAGACGTCACTATTTTGAACCACGATTTTTTTTAGAGCCAAGAAAAAAGAGCTCTGTCGAAACAACTACAGCACTTCGATTGATAGCATTGAGGGCGGCTGGCGCCTATGAAGCGCCACGCGACGGTGCCGATCACGGCGTTCTTCCAGCGCAAGCAGCCGCGCCAGGAGCCCCCGCTGCTCGCAGTTGAGAGAGCAGCTGCAGCAGTCACACTCACAGCGTCCGCTCGGGATCATGACGAGTCCATGGAGGAGCTCAGCAGCAACCAGGACAGCCAAGAGAACGAATCTACAGATGAAGATATCCAAGGTGGAGAGGCAGAGACACCCGCTAGCGCCCGCTCGTTGGCCGGCCTGCGGCTACGCCGTGATGCGCACCACGTGACGAGACTGCTGCATGCGCGGGAGCTCGGAAGCGCCGGCGGCATGCTGCAGCTGCACCCGCAGATGCCGAGGAAGCAGCAGCAGCAGCAGTTCGTGCGCTGGGTGCTCACGCAGTTCCAGCCGACGCCGCTGCAGCTGCAGCTTCCCGAGCACTGGCAACGACAGGCGGGGTTTCTGTGCGACGATGTATTCTACACGAGCTGCATCGAATTTGACGCGCAGGGCGTGCTGCTGGTCGCGGGGTCGTCGAATGGGATCATCGCGCTGTACGATTTCGACGAGCATTTCTACCGATCGATCAACCTCGCGCAGGTACGCAACAGCTGATTGTATTCAACTTGCGGTGTATAGTGTGAGATATCACACTCATTGATATGGGGTATGCCGACTGCTGATGTAGCGCATGCGGAAAGTGCGTGACGACACCATGTCTGAGAGTGCAGATGACGACCCACCTAAAGAAATCATGCATCCGGTACGACCAACATGCACTCCTGTCTACGCATATCGAGTGGGAGGCACATGTAAATGCTGACAAAGTGGGGGCTTACTAGATCCACACCATCTTCACGAGGCAGGAGATCAAGCGCATCCGCTGGAATCCGTCCAACGAGGTAAGCTGCGTCGATGCGGAATCTAGACTGAACCAGGAACTATTAGGCGCCTTACCTGTAGCACCACTTCTTCTTACTCTGTGTCTCCTGATTGCAGGACGAGATTGCGTGCAGCTTTTCGAATCGGAACGAGATCCACATCTTCAACCTGCAAAAGTTCCCGACCAAGCCCCACCACGTGCTCAAAGCCATGAGCCCTCCGTCGAGCGGGTACAACGATATTGTGTACATGCCGCCAAAGGTGACGCGTCAAGCACCGGGCGGCAATGTCACGCCACGGAGCAGCCTCATCGGAGGCGATATGAACGGCACCATTCGCATGTGGGATCCGAAGATCCCGACGCGCCCCACATGGAGCATCTCGACAGGGGCGAACCCGGTGAATGCGCTCGCGCTTGCTGCAAACAACCAGTATCTTGTCTGTGGAACTGAGACTGGGTATCTCATGGTACAGCGAGATTCGTGGTCGATGAGTGATGATTCGTGCTGTTGATGTTGAGCTGACTACGATTCACCTCACAATGCTATGTAGACCTACGACGTTCTCAACCTCAGCGTCCCAGCGTTCGGCTCAAAGGCAGTTCCACAGCGGAAGGCGTCATACCATCTTTTCGAGTTGATCAGGCGTACGTTTCTGCTATGTGATGCTCTTCACCACGAGGAAACCGTTGAAACTCTCAATGCTATAATTTGAATTTTCACACCCTGTGTGTTCAGCCTATTTAACGTCCGAGTACGCCTCCGCACTGCTGCTGTCGACGCAGGCAGGTGGCGCAGGTATCATGTCGATCCGCTCGGCGCCGTCGTCGCCCACGCAAGTGATCTGTCAACTGCGAAACGACTGGGTCGTTGTGGTTGATTTTCTTCACGGAGTGGTCACGAAGCTGCACACGTTCATCAAAGGTAAGCCGCCGATCAAACCAATGCAACCTTTTTGCTGTGTTCACTAACTGAGCAACTGTATTAAAAAAATGTTGTAGACTCCAGTAGCATCCAACGAGGCAAAGGTGCACAGCCAGCGTCGGTCGCGCTCGCCTCGGAACAAGCGGAAATCGCAGCGTCGATGGCGAGAATGGGTCGAAATTCCTGGCTGGGTTGCCATCGCTGCGCGGGGACGCTGCTTTTTGACAACTCGATCCTGTGCACGGGCATCTACGACAACATGAATCTGAACGTCATCGATCTCCATCAAGTACCCCGCCGAGCTTCCTGGAAGGATACGCAGCAACAAACAGTGTTGGGTAAACAGCAGCCGCCAGCAAACCTTTTAGGATTGACGAGCGCCTTTAAGAGGCCAGGACTCAAGACGAGCGCAGCAAAGCGTGGTCAGGATTCCGTCGGCAGGCTCGACCGGTTTCGGATCCCGATGAGCGACGTGGTGACCGCTGTCTGTGGCCACCCGAGCCAGGATCTCGTGATCGTTGGTGGAGAGAGTATGCGGCTTCAGGTTGTGGACATTGCTAACGACTGATAGTCCTGAGTTCCTCACTATTATTGTCGGGGCTAGAAGGGTTAGACATAGGGACAACCGAAAGAAAGATTTATCAGCACAAAATATACATCTTTTGCGTAGAATTGTGCGAATTGGCTATC
>JAADVN010000337.1:0-21468 GCA_023335535.1 Globisporangium spinosum | reverse complement strand
TCGCCGGCGTAAAGTACGCTCCGGCTGCAAATACTAAGTTCGGCGAACCTTTGGTTCGGCCGTAAAGCTATTGCGCGAATTGTGTTCGCCTTGGTTACGGCGGTTTACCCAATGGTGTAAACCACCGTGTGTATCCCGTTACAGCAACAGCCTGATGAAAGTGTGGTTGCAAGAGGTTCGTTTCTGGGGTCCTGACGGACCGTTCGTAAGCGACCGCGCGCTGTGGCTTGACAACGCCAGCGGGCACTCTAGCGACGAGGTGCAAGCGGCCGCTCAAGAGCTCAAGACCACGGTTCGCTTCTTTCCTCCGAATTCGATCAACAAGGTGCAGCCAGCCGACCCCTTCTCCATTCAGCGAATTAAGGAACACTGGCTTGTCTCTGCGAGAAGCGTAACATGGAAGCAACTCGTCGTGGTGAGTGGACGAAGGGACCGAAGTCGTCAGGATTGCTGACCAATCCAGGTAGGCGTTTCTTTCTTGAAACAGCAACTGAGTGCGTTCGCTTAGTTAATTTAGAACCAGGCAATGAGAATAACTGGGCAAAGAAGTCTATGAAGCTGTGTGGATTGGACGTCTGTAGCGGCGGCACACGGCGCGTTGATCAGCTTAGTAAGCAGCTCAGAGAAATCGTTGAGAAGTACTCAGAAGACTTCAAGTGAGGTTATGGAGAACTCGTTTAGGCCAGCAGCAAAGGGAGGGCAATGTGCATCATCACCAACAATCACGCTAAAATCAATCAAAGGATTTCTCATTCACTATATAGCACTAGTACAAGACCAACCGCAAACTGCGAGAGCACCCCCAAGCTAAACCTTTACCCCTATGGGTACTATAGGTTATCCAGCCTTGCGCTGGCATACTATATACCCACAGCGACGCTGCGGAGGTAACATCGACCTGGCGTTTTATTTCTGCGTTTGGTAGTTATGCTTGCAAGTGGTCGGCACTTCGAAAACGAAAGCCTAAAATTGTCGGGTTTGCTAACTGGTGTGGTCCACTTCACCTTCCAGGTCTATTTTAGAAATAGCTGGTGTCCGTGCCCATAAACTACAATCAGTCATGCACCAAAAATAGACAGTTGCTAGTCATTTTATGCGACTTTTTTCAAATGCGTGTCCGTACACCGTTATTAGTTATGGCATGACTAATAAGGGTGGAGGGTGTACATGTCGCCCCGCTAAAGTGCGATCAGGAGTGATGGTTTTAGAGCGCGTGTACTTTTCAAAGTGGCGCATCTGCATAAAATCGACGGTTTGTAAAGTGGCAAAACTGATTTATATAGAAATTTGTAAGAGTTCACAAAAACAACAAAATATGTTGAGATCCCTTTCCCATTTCAAGTGATGATGAGCCCCTTGCTCGAGTTCAAAATTAGAATATATACCCACAAAAGCACACAACTTCTCCCGTGTTGAGGTGGAAAAGCGTGACAGTTCTGGCGTTTGTCCCGATGACAAACTCAACAGGCACGCACGGACACTGGTGCTAAACAAATGCTCGCGTCCAATTTTCTTCTCTTGTCGAAAGTGTTCACGCTACGAATGTCAGTATCAAAAGAGGGCGGTTGCTTTTCACATGTTTTGCAACATGGGTAAGATGGAACTGTCCAAAAGAAGACGGTGGTGCACCCAGTCACTTCATTCCCTTTTGCTAGTCGAGGTGACAATTTGAACAGCAAATTCAAGCCAACTGTGAGAATCATTCGTAAATTCTCACTGCTGGCTGGAATGTGTTGTTGGGTTTCTCGCACACGCTGAGCCAGGTTTTTACATCTTCGGCAGTCCTTATTGACCCGAGCCAAAGTCTGGATGTAGAAACCCGGCTCAAGCCTTGTGGAAATCGACAAGCCTCAGTGGCAAATCTAACACAGGCTCCTTCAAGATCTTCCAAGGCACTTGCTGAGCCTCGTCACAAATGGCGCTTGTTGAGCTCATTGCGCAACTATCACAGTCATTACTATTGCCCATTCTGCGACTTCCTGAAGCAACTACGGAAGTAAAACTTGCAGTCCGCCTGGAGCTCGAACTCGATTGCAGCCACCGCAATAAACTTCCTGCTATTGATTGATTCGCACGACATAAAACAACGGTTTGCTCGTGAGCGAGTCGAAATGAAATGAGCTGCTTGCTGTGAGCCAGGCATTGCTGTATGGGCGTCCCAATTCGCCAGCTGGCGATGCGGACAGCGCTTCATGTGGCCAACCTGGTTGCTTGCTGTTTTGATGGCGACGATCCGCTCTGATGATTCTCCTCTGATCGTAAACCAGCTGTCGTGGACGCTTGCAGCTGCACGCCCAGCTGCTGGCTGCATCGCTGCTGCTGGTGACGGCGGTCTCGTCTATCCTGTGAGTAGGTTCTTGGTGCACCAGCATTCCGATCCTCCTGTGTGGTAAATAAATGTATTGTGCTAATACTGGGGACTATGCTGTACCTTCACCATCAGCATATTGTGCGGATTTGTTGGTGCGTTAATGAGCTGCACCTTGTGCAACACCAGCGTGTCTGTGCTGCTGTGGGTCTTTCCTCGCACGAATCCCCCTTTCGTGACAGCACAAGTGCGTGTGAAACGCGTCGCTATCCCATCAATATGATATTCAGCGTTGCTTTTGCTTGGGTGGAAGGAGGGACCATTATTGTTATTATTATAGGTCCCGACAGACGAAGCTGTTCATTCATTCGAATTTTCATCCATCCAGCAGCCTCGCATTTCCATCATTTGACACGACGGGATTGCACTATCCTTTTCGTATTGGTGTGGTGAACAAGGACACGCAGAGTCGAGTCAGCAGGCATTGGAGCTCCCTGCATTTGTTTGTATGCAAAGAGATTCGCGACGCTGTTCTGCCCCTCACCAAATTTTCCCACCTTGGACATCCAGAGCGCCGATTGTACCAAAACAATGCGATTGTGAGGCTTGCAATGTGGCGAAGATGGCAAGGAAGAAAGTCAGTCAGAATCTCATGGGCGGGCGGTAACATTGGGAGACTGCGAGAGAGTGGTCCGTCCCCGCTCCATTTTCATTTTTCGTGATTGAACTTGTGCGCATCTTGGAACTTCAGACCTTGTTTGGTTGTCACTTTGTGCTATGGTTTTCAACCAATCAGATAATCACATAAGAAACATCGTTTTACTTTCAGCGAATCACATACGCGCGACAACGGTTTTTGTGTGGCCGTTTTGCGCACTGACTCGTCACATAGCCGGGCCAGAAATATAGAGATGTGTAACACCCTCTTTTTGCATTTGCATTGCACTGCGAAGGGAAGGACGGGGCAGTCAGCTGGTCCGTGTCTTTGAGGAGGTCCATTCCCATTTGGCGAAGAGCTCAGCTCAAAAGGGCTTACGCCACGCGAGGCAGCGTGGTTCTGCTGCTTCTGCTTACTCTCTCTGTTGAACTGTGCACCCGTGTTGCCGCGCAGCTCGGAAGCTCAAGCCTCTCCCCCTCCCTCTGACTGGCTGCTCTCCTGATACATACTCCCCTCAGTAGCAAAAGAGACGCCAAGTGAACAAGCCACCACCCCCCGCTGTCCACACACGCAATTCTAGCCACCGACAACAGCTTCTGACTCCTGGTGGCAGACTGTATAACCCCTCCATCCATCCATCCTTCCACAGATCAACATCATGTCGGCTCGATCCACGCGACGCAAGCTGATCATCGCCAAGCCAGACCCGGACGAGCTCCAGCAGCAGATGCAGAAGCAGCAGCCGTTGACCACGCTGCTAATCCGCCAGGGCGGTGCCAGCAGCGGCGGCGACAAGCGACCAGTCGTCATGGGCGGCACTGCCATCGAGCGCTCGATGGTCTCGCCGGGCTCGATCGCGATCTACAACGTCAAGCCCGTGGTGAGCTCCGAGAAGAAAGCAGGCAAGAAGTACACGCTCTTCGCGGTGCACGTGCAGAACGCCATCTCGGGACGCAGCTGGGTCGTGCACCGCCGCTACTCGGATTTCCTGATGCTGCGTGAGCTCATCGCAGCGCACTTCAAGCTGTTCAGCGAAGAGTTTCCGCGCCTCGAAGAGCTCGTCGGCGAGCTCTATTTCCCGCGTAAGCACAAGCTCCGCTCCAAGATGGACAAGATCGTCGAGCACCGCTGCGAGGCGTTCCTCGAGTATCTCGTCGCGATCCACCGCGTGCTGATCAGCCAGAGCTACTTGCAGCGCAAGGAGATCAGCGACATCGGTCTGTCGATCCTGCGCGGCTTCATCGGAAGCAGCCTCGTGCAGGACAGCGCGCACAAGGAGTACATGTTCCACAAGCCGATCCGCCCGAGCAGTATGAAGCCGAGTGACCGCTCGCCAGTGAACCAGTGCGGCGCTCTGCTCACTGTGATGGAGGAAGACGCTGAGCACGAAGTTGACGCGCCAGCGGACCCAACTGAGAAGTCGGTTGCGGCGGATGAGTCGACCGACGAGACCGACTTTGACGGCTCCTCGGGCTGCGAGTCCTCGGATGACGCCGAAGAAGAGGAGGCCGACGAGCGCGAGAGCATCTTCCGCCGCCACTCGAAGAAGTACGCGCGCAACCGCCGCACGCTCACGTTCCTCAAGAAGGACAACATGCTCGTCGAGGCCTGAAGCAACTCTGAGTAGACCAAGACCAGATCAACCAGAGAATGAAGAGATGCACGGCAATGTGGGTTGTCGTCTTCCGGAAACGCGAGGAAAGCCGCGAGAACCGAGGAAGTGGATGGGCTCTCTTCCCGAATGATTCGCCTGCACAGCGTTGGAACTGTGCTCTAGAATCACCGAGTCTACCCCATCTCAATCGCCCAAGTCCACCTTCGTAGATGAGACCTTCATCGATCGAGGTGAAGCGCGTGCTCCACCGCTGGATGCACGCGGTGGATACGTTCCCACGCACATCACCATAGAACTGCTATCAACTTTTTGAATTACCATAGAGGCTGCATGGTATCATAATTTAACTCGTCCACAATATCCATAGAGCTATTTAAACTCACTTTTGCAACACCTTGTCCATCTTTCTCTCGTTGAGTTGGTATATAGTAAGTATTATCGCATCATGTATCATTCCATTCGAGGCAGGCAGTCAGTCGGTCGCTGTGGTGACAACCAAAGTTGCTTTTTTCGATCTAGTGTCGTAATATTTCATCTACATTTTATGTATTGCCGTGTATACCCTCTTACGTAGAACATTTCCCAGCCTTTACCCTGTTTTGGTACCATGGCGAGTTCCCGCCAAAAAAACACAATCGCATGCACTAAAGAGCCACCTCATTGAAAGCGAGCATGAGCACGAGTACGAGAGCAATGGAGAGCAACCTGCAGAAGACGATCCTCCTAGCGAGCGACGTGCCTGAGAGCTGCTTGAACGGCGTGCCCGTGATGCTCGGGATCGATGAGGCCGGACGTGGGCCTGTCATGGGCCCCATGGTGTACGGTGCAGCGTTCTGGCCCATCGCGCAGAGCGACGAGATGAACACGCTGGGCTTTGACGACTCCAAGGCGCTCAGTGCCGAGAGCCGCGAAGGGCTCTTCGAGAAGATGAAGGCGACCGCTGACCTTGGGTAATGGAAGCGATGCATCGCGCCGTTGTTGTGCTTATGGAAACGCTCATGGATGCCCAATCTAAATTGCATGTGGTGACCTCCAGGTGGATCGTGCGCATGATCTCGGCGCAGGAGATCTCGGACAAAATGCAGCGCCAGACGAGCAACCTGAACGAAATGTCGCGTGATGCAGCGATCCAGATGATCCGAGCGACGCAGGCGAAGGGCGTGAACGTCAAGCAGGTGTTTGTCGACACGGTCGGCGACCCAAAGTGGTACCAGACGTTCCTCACAAAGCAGTTCGGCGGCACCATCGAGTTCCGCGTCGAGAAGAAAGCCGATAGTCTCTTCAAGGTATAGTGACACTTATGATATCGTGAGCGCAGATGCTATGTGTTGAGTGAGGGGGGTTAATGGACGTTATTGTATGCTGCAGGTAGTCAGTGCAGCGAGTATTGCGGCGAAGGTGACGCGCGACCGCATCATCTCGGACTGGCAGTGGGAAGCGCCGGCGTTGAGCTTGGCAAAGGACTTCGGCTCTGGGTACCCGAGCGACCCCAAGTAAGTCCAAAGCATTCACTGAAGCCATAGCACTATGGGACTCTTGAACTGACCTTTTGGTTTGTGCTGATTGCCTAGGACGAAAGCGTGGCTGAGTGAGAACATGGAGAACCTATTCGCGTTCCCAAACATTGTGCGCTTCAGCTGGGGCACAGTCGAGCCGTACCTCATAAAGGCCGTGAAAGTCGAGTGGCCCCACGACAAAGACCTCGACAAGGTACGAGTATCTACGAGCCTCTCGTGCCAACCCTCTAATCCAAAAGCTCTGGCATTCTGATCTTAACGCCGTTCTCGATTCCGATCTGACTCCTCAACCAGGCAAACGCTCCCGCAGGGACGCAGTCCATCACATCGTTCCTGCAGACGCCGACAAAGAGCAAAGCACCAAGCGTGAAGCGACCGAGCTTTTTCACCGACCGCAAGATCCAGGATGTTACCGATTTCTAGCGAACCTTGAAAGCACGACGTGCAACAGAGACAAAAGAGACTGGTGTCATAAGAGCATCTCAACTGCTTCACTGGAACGACATGCGCCTCGAGTTGTGAGAGAGAGAGAGAATCAAAGTTGATAAATATGTTTCAATCGGATACAAAAAGATAACCACCCCGAATTGGAAGCGCGGGTGCGAGTGTCCTGGTCTAATGCACGATGCCAGACTGACCTCATGAGCTTCACGTTGGAAGGGTAGCAATGGCTGGATGCCCTGCTGGTCGTTCTCTGCGAGCATGACACCGCTCCTGTATGTACTGGACCAAACTCTTATTATTTACGGTATGTCCTTGTAACTGACATTTACTGTAATGGTAAACTATACCTTAATTTCAGTAAGCGCCACTTTATGCTCTCGAACCTCGCGCTCTTATTTTCACTGACACTATAGTCAAAATCAACTGTACTGTCCAGAAATCAGGGACGCCGTTTTTTGCCTTTGTCCCTGATTTCTCTGGGTCATACGAGCGCGGGGAACGCAAAGCCCACAAGTGCGCTCAATACAAAAAAGCGTCGCTCGTCGCCACTTTATAAGCCCATCCGACTCGGCGATGGCGCTCGCCAACTCACTGCACCACGGGCGCCTGCGCCAGTTCTCAGGCCAGTACGGTGGCTGGCTGTCCATCAAGGTCGTGCTCTTCCACCGCGCGCTCGCGATGGATCCGGACGCGGACGCGCCGAGCGCCGCAGTCACGCCCCGCAAGCGCCGCAACTCGGTCAAGGCACAGTGGATGGAGCTCTTCGCGGTCGAGAGCATTGTGGAGGTGCGCAAGGAGGACAAGCCCTGGACACTGGAAGACGACTCACCCAGTGCCGCGCTGTCGCCGCCTGCTGCGGCGCGCCGCTCACGCCGCTCGAGCGCGGCCGAGTTCATCAGCATGGGCTTTGGCTTCACGGTCGTGACGGCGAACCCGGACCAGACGTTCCAGTTCGAAGCCGCGACCGAAGGAGAGCGCGAAGAGTGGGTGCGGTGCCTGCTGCTCGCGAAGAAGTTGCTGCGCGCCGAGCTCTCGTCGTCGAACCTGAAAGAGCACATCGCGGACCAGGACGGTGCGTTTTCCGCGTGCAGCCAGTGTCTCTTCAAGAAGTTACCTGCGCTGAGTGAGCTAACATGTTTGCTCTCTATTTGTATGTACGTGTGTGTATCTATTCAGCGTTCTTTCGCTTTGCAGCAAGCGACTCGGAGGATGGAAGCAGCAACGGCAGCGGCAGTGCCAGCGACAGTGACTCGGAAGACGAGAGCCGCGGCGCCGCCGCAAACGGCCGAGGCGTCTCGAGCGTGCGCTCGGCGCAGCCGCTGTCCAATTTGCACCACACGCCGGTCGTTAAGGTAAAAGTCCTCTCCATGTCGTAGGAGTAGAGGGTGCTGATCTGCGTACATCACCCACCCTGTATGGGGTAGACTTTTGTATGTATTGATGAATATTTTATGATAATGGATGGGGCTAAACGTGTGTTCGCGTTGTTCCCTCTCTTTCACCACGCATGCTCACACAAGCCGGGCAAGAACAAAGCCATCTCGCTCACAATCCTCCACGTGACCGCGACTGACGCTTCTTCGGGCAGCAGGTGAACAAACTGACCGCACTTCGCCTCATTTCATCGTCTTTTGTTTCCTATTTTTTTCTGATTTATTCACCTCCATCGACCTGATTTCCCTCCTCCTTCTTTAGAATCGAAGTGACGGTGCCACTGAGCGAGAGCTCGCAGCAAGAGATCAGCGTCAAGCAAGTGAAACTGGACGCGATCCAGCAGCTGCGCAGCCAGCTCTACTCGGCCCATAACGTAAGATGTCCTTCATGTTTTCCCTACTTACAGGTCCTGCCTCGACCACAACAATATCAGAGAATGGTCCTGATCTGATCTGTGATTCCCATTCGCTTGCCCACTACAGACTTCGCTGGGGCTGTTTCGAGATTTGCTGCGGCGAGAAGTAGACTTCTTTGTACTCTGCAACGAGGAGCGCGACCAGTGGTTCAAGGACGAACAGTGTCCCATCGGGTTCTACCTTCACGACCCAACGCACTCAGCAACTTCTTCACCACATTCGTCGACAAAGAGAACGCTGTTTGTGGCGCTGCGGCCCGTGAACACGATGCCGCATCCGATGATCGAGGTCGAGATCTCGACGACGAAGAACAAAGTGAGCGACCTGTCGCAGAAAACCTACACTGTGTACCAGATCGACGTGGCGTTCAACGACCTCAAGTGGCAGCTCACGCGGCGCTACAAGGAGTTTGACGTGCTGCAGCGCCATCTCAAGCTCAAGTACGCGCCCGTGCCGCTGCCCAAACTGCCGCCCAAGCACATGTTCACCCCAAAAGAGGGCGACTTTGTCGACAAGCGACGCGAGCAGCTGGGCAACTACCTGAAGCAGATGGTCCTGCACCCACTTGTGGGCAGCGACGTGCTGTTTCTGTCCTTCTTGGGGGTGGTGTCCACTTCGCGGGATCCGGAATTGTCCAACCACGACAAGAAAAATGTCTTCCACATCACGACACTGCACCAGAGTCTCGACGTGGGGGACATTCTGTTGTTCTCCTGCCGCTTTGGCGCAAGTGTGCTGCAACGAACGGTGAGTGACATCTGTAGAAGTATCCCTCTGAACAATAGTTTATGACCAACTAACTGGTCGTGTCCGTATCCGTGTGTCTTCTATCCCAGTTCACTGGCGCAAAGTACGATCACGTGGGCATTGTCGTGCCCGGAGCGTCTCGTAACTTCCTACGGATCATGGAAGCGACCTCGGAGGGTATCCAAGTGTACTCGCTCAAGGCGCGACTCATGGCGTACGCGCGCGAGGTGTCGAATGCGATCGTCGTGCGCAAGATCCGGGCAGAGCGCACGTCCGAGCTGGTCGAGCAGCTCCGACTCTTCGTCGAGCGCGTCGAGGGCAATCCGTATAGCATCCTCGGCATCCTACGCTCGCAGGGCGAATCCGTGCGCGTGCTCGATAACAAGCCTCCTAGTAAAATGGAGGCTATTGTGCTCTCATCATCTGACAATAGTAGCAGCAGCTCGGACGACTCGGATCCGGATACTCAGACAACTACTCCAGCCTCGCCATCGCAACCAAAATCCGAATCCGAGAAGAAGCGCAAGTATTTCTGCTCGAGCCTCGCGGCGTCGACGCTCAAGCACCTGGGCTGGATCCACACGAGTCGGTCGTCGAGCCATTTTTGGCCAGGTAGTTTTGAAGATGGAGGGGAAATCGAGCAGTGCTTTGTCGACGGCGTGGTCATGGAGCCGGAAGCCGTGATTGACTGCCGCATCGTCGAGGTGGGGCTCGCGATCCAGGACGCCAAGCCGACGACTGTATAATTGTGAACCTTACGCTACATGTTTCATATTAGCCTAGATTTTGTGTGACTTGATTCTATACACACATTAGAAATTCTCTTCGAAGAAAGTCTCGAGGTTCTTTGCGAGGGGTAGGTACGGGTTTGCGTTGCGGTGCACGGCGATCGCCGCGAGCGCTTCGACGAACTCCGAGAACACAAACTCACTTTCGGTGTCGTATCTTCCGTTGATGTTCGAGCCCATGTCGCCGTCTTGCTGCACGAACGACACGAGCTGCTTGATCCTCCCGTAGGAAAACAGTGCGTCAATGAGCCGTCGGTCCTTGAACAGCCCTTCAAAGTCGCTCAGATCCATGAGCTTGCCACGTGAGCCCGGGTTTTTGTTCTGCAAGTACACTGTGAAGATGCGCTTGAGCTTCTTCTCCTGGGCCTTGCAGGCGTGCTGGACGTCCGGGTGGATCATCTGCTTCTTGAACGTGAGTCCCTGCTCCTGGAACTTCTTTGTCAGCGGCGCCACTCGCTCCACCACGAGCTCCGTCACGAATGTGAGCAAATTCAGCCCGGCACGGAGCTCCCGTAGAGATCGGCGCTTCCCGGCGGCAGGTTCACGCTCGTCGCAGCAGCGATGACCCCGAGCGTGTCGCGTCGCTTCTGGAAATTGGGGTATGTGACCCGAGTGATCGCTTCAAAGAACTCGTTCGGAGTCGCCCCACGATATTCGACCTCGTCGTCGTTATCGTCACCACTTCCGGTTGTTCCTAGTGACGGAGTGCTCATGCTGCTGCTATTACCACTGCTGTTCCCGGCAGAGGTGGACTCGCTCTCGTCATTATTGCTGCCACTTCCAGATCCGCCATCACCACCACCAGTGGTTCCACTACTACTACTGCTGCTAGGCGGCTGTCTGGACTGTTGATTGGTCAGCTGCAGATGCGACTGCAGGATATTCTTCTTGTCGGTCACACCGGCTTTGGTCATGATCTTGAGAAAATTCTGCTCCAGGATGCCCTTTCCACTGGCAGCACTCCCGTAGATGCGGAAGATCTTGACGAGGTCCAGTATATTGTCCTTGAAGACCTTGTCGATCTCCCTGAGCTCTTCGCCGTTCTCACAGAGACATAGCAGCTTGGAGGGTGGAAGGAAGACCCAGGACGCCAACATCTCCTTCTCAAGCGCCACTGAGATGCTCGAGTCTTTTCTCAGCACGTGGCGTGTGAAGCCGTTGTAGGTCTCGCGGATCGCGGCCTGTTGGTGCCAGTGCGCGATCTCCGTGACCGACTTGCGAATATCGCCAAAGCGCAGGAATTGGCGGTTCGTGCGCTTGATCTTGGCGAGGAAGATGTAATACTGTTGCTGCACGAACGGATCAAAATCGTCGTCCGTGAGTGTCTTCTTGACTTTCTCCCACTATGACAGGAAGAAATTGTAGCTAAGATGGTACCGAGGCGAGAGCTCGAGGCCAGGGGCCACGTAGTTGGGGTGGAACAGGTACAGGTATACGGTGTACGCGTAGAGCGAGTCGGAATCGTTCAGAGCGAACGAGCCGCGACCCACAATGTCCGGCAGTAGGTCGAGAATGTCATGCACCATCTTGAAGTACATCTACAATTGCACTTGATCTCCCGGGGTGAGCGACGTCGAGGTCGTGGAGCTCTCGGCAGCCGCGGCAGCGATCGACGCAGCGTTGGGCACCATCTTGGACGCTCGGATCTTTTGGTGGTCGATCTGGGCTTCGAGCGACATGTGGTGGAGAAGCTTGAGCACCACGCCAGGGCTCGCGATGCTGGCGCGCAGATCTTGGAGCCTCTTGATCTCCTTGAACTCTTTCTTGTTCTCCTTGGGTTTGACTTTGACGCCCGCGCGCCCAGCTGAAGAAGCTACAGCACTGCTGGCACTAACTGTACTAGTAGTTGAAGCGCTGCTCGAGGCTCGTTCTCGCCCACTTTGGCCCAACGTCAGCTTGTCGGACACCTGTTTATCAACCGCAGGCGCAGCAACGTACCCCGTGTCTGCAGCGCGCTTGCGCTGGGAGTTGACCCACTGTATCAAGCTCTCGAACGGGTGCATGCGCTCAACGCACTTCTGGATCTGCTGCATCGACGCGTCTATCGCTTCGTCGCCTTTTTCGTCGTCAATGCCGAACTCGTCGGAAGATGTCGCGATATGGTCGCTGCTCAGCCCCTCGAGGATCTCTTGCCCATGAACAGACTTGAAAAACTGATCGACGGTATTGGGGTACATTTGCGTCAGCTGCAGCGTTTCTAATCAAACATCAAGCAGCAAGAATCACAAACGACGAGCACATGATGAGTACCGATTTTCAAGATCTAGGTGCGGCGGGAAGATTGGACATACTCAGGACGTCGTGGTCTGCTTTCCGCAGCGAGAGATGTAGCAGCTCGAGAATGGTATTCGTAGCAGCGAACACCAGTTTCCTTGATTCTGCGAGTGTTTGAGTTTTTCGATTTCCTACAGATGAGACAGGGTATGCAGAGAATGACAAGTCAGTTCAGTTCACCTTACTCCGCTATTTTTACCAACAGCCAACCAAGCCACCTAGCCCAAGTGGTCTCACTCACCCGGAGGGCTTCGTTTGGAGTCTCATTCCTGTGAAGTTAGATTACGTAGTGAGGATATGGAGCATAGCAGACTTTGAATCAGCACGATAAACAAGAACACGTACAGTTTTGCTTCGTAGTGCTGCTTTATCTGCTCCATCTTCTCTTTCGCGCGCATCCGCATGAATTTTTGCCAGGCACCCCAGAGGCGACGAAGCTGAGTCACTTCATTTCTAGAAAGCCGCACACATACACACACAAACGATTAACCACAACAACAACAATTTGAAACAAGATGTGTGTTCAAGTGTGTTACCTTCTCGAAGCGGTTGCAGATCGCTGTGCGCGCTCTTCGATGATGCGACTCATGTAGCCCTTCCACATGGCGAACGCGAGCTCCTTGCGGTTGCTTCGGATCTGAATGTCCTTGATCGCGATCAGGCGCGCCATGATCGCTTCGTGCTGGGCGGCGATCGCGTTGTGTCCTTTCCACGCGGCGAAGATCATGAGCACCATCTGCTGCTGGAGCAGGTTGATCGTGCGGCTCATCATCATGATCGCGGTCTTGGGGCGCACGAGACTCGCCTGCTTGAACTTCGCCTCGACTTTGATCGCTATTCGGTCGAACTTGGCGTAGTCCAGAATCTTCTTGGCTAGCTGGATGACGATGAAGCACAGATCAAGGTCAATCTGTCAGTGTTCATAGGTGCAAATTGGCTGAAGTAATCAAAGCACCATACCTTCTCGGGTTTGATGTACGACTCGACGCTGAGCACCGTGTCGATCAGGTACTTTAGGCGAGGTGCATCACTCATTCGCGCACTTCCGCAGAAAGCGCACCGCAGCGTTCATACCAAGTCGCTCGAGCTGCAGAGTCCACATGATGCGACGTGGTTTGGCGAAGCAACAAACGGGTTCTTCGCCTGACTCAGTGGAGTCTTTGTGGTTGTAAATGTTACGGCGGACGTGATTCCGCGACAATCGACAGTACCTCGGTAGATCCTGCTGCCGTCTTCGTAGGTATCCGAGACCATGTTGCCACGGAATTGCTTCTGAGCGCAATTCACGTCCAGTTTGTAGATCATCGCCGCCGCGTACGCGTCTTCCTTGTTGTATTCGTCTTCATCGTCGCCATAGTCGCTGAGCGCTTCGTTGTGTTCGCCATTGTTACCAGCGAGTAGATCCTTGCCCCCAGTGAATCACAGCGAGGGCTTTCTGCTGTGCCCAGATGCAGCTGAGCTGGTGCTGTACTTCCGCAGCGCGCTTTGCTTCATCGCGGTTGGAAACTTTGCAAGCGTGTGCGGCCGTTGGCCGAGCGTTGCAGCCCATGTTGGATGGTGATGAAGCTACAGCTGCTGCTTTGCATGATGGCCCAATATCGGATCAGCGCCGCTGCTCTGTACGTCATGGAACATTGGGGATACAGCTCCTCCATGTGCCGCGCGTTCTGTCGAGCTTGATCGTCTCTGCACGATCGAGTTCAGTTGTCTTGGTAGAGCTCCATTATTTGTAGATACTGATGGTGTCACTGGTGACAATAGCCCATTGCCACCAGCACTTTCGCTGCCTCGATGTGCTATCGAAACTGCACCAAATTCAACGACCGATACACCAAAATGCTGAGAATGGCAAGCAGAACACAGCTGATGCAGCGATATGCAGCCAGAGATGCAGCGGATGCTTTTAACAGCGGGATGGCGCCGCGCAGAATCTTCCAAGTCGAGCAAGGTTCAGTACCAAATACGTACATCGCTCTTCGCACACTGCGCGACGTTTCAAGGTGCACTCGAGACCATCACTCCTGCTGGACTTGGTGCTGCATGCAAGGGTCAACATGGATACATTCGCTGTTGCTATTTAGACTCACTCTGTAGCACCAAAAGTTGCAGTTGTCGCATGAGGGTGGAAAGGGAAAGCAGCCAAGTTTGCTCTCACTAACCCGCACTCTCCTAAGAAAGGACGCGCGCGCGCAATAGTTGCGCAGCCTTTCTTTAGAACACTTTGCAGCCAAGAAGTAGCAGAAAGCACCAGTGCCAGTGCGCAAGAAGACAACAAGCTGCTTGAAAAGCTGCACCAAGACCCACACAACACCAAGCAAGACACACGTGCAGACAGGATTCGCCAGCCACTCGCAAAGCGCTCTTGACCCGTGCTTTCCACATCGCATTACATTACAACACGAAAGATGGCTTCAGCAGCGACATTCGTGCCACCGCTCGCTTCGCGACCAGCAAAAGTGGGCCATCATGAGATGAGCAGCTGCTGTAGCTGTTCTGCGGCACCAAGTAATGGAAGCGGCGACTATGCAGGGCCGAGCATCAGCATCCCGCACCTCTCATTCGCAACCGATTTGCTGTTTAATGTGGAAGACGTGAAAACGAACTGCAGCCACGGACTCACTACGCAGAGCCAGCTGGTCACGATGCTCAAAAGCCGCATTGCGCTTGAAAAGCAGTACGCGAGCGAACTCGCGCGGATGGCGCAGCAGTCGCAACTGGAAGAGCTCGAGCAAGGCACGATACGAGAGGCGCTCGGCAAACTCAAGGCCCAGTATCTGAACACGAGCGTGCAGCACCGCATGCTCGCGATAAACCTCGAAGAAGATGTGCTCAAGCCCATTGAGGCGCTATACACATACAATTCACAGAAGGCGCAGAACTTGGTCAAGCTGGTGCGCAGTATCAAGAAACAGGCAAAGGCACAAGAGGACATGTACAAAAAAGAGTATGGTGCATTCGACAAACAGTTTCGAGAGGCGTCAATGACGTTCGCGGCGGCGATGGATGCGGGCTTCTCGAGTACGATCATCGAGCACCAGTACCACTGCCAGCTGACGCAGCTGCAGACTAAAGAGGACCCTCAGTACAAGGACGATCTGGCTGGAGGGAAGCAGAAAGGAGGCGCCGTCGCGATCCAGTCAACTTTCAACAACAGCAGCCAGAAGCTCGTCAACTGGCTTCTGGCGTCTGATCAGCAGCGCAAGGAGAATTTGTGCGCCAGCACAGCAAACGCACTTGAGGTGAGAGGATAGGAATGTGTCACCTGCCAAACTGAACTGGTCTTGGACTCACTACGGATGTACCCTCTCGCTAGGTAGCCGAGCTGTCGCGCAGAAAGTGCCAGCGATCTTGGATATCTGTGGAGCAGAGCCGAATTGACATGTATCGAGCGCTTCAGTCCGTGCTGACCGAATACCAGGTGCGTGCTTCGTGGTGAAAGCCGATGCGCCAAAATAGTTAGCTCCGTGTTGATTTCGATGTCAACTGTGCAAAATAGCAAATGGCAGAGCACCGCATCTCAAACCTGGCAACCAACCTCCGCAAGCACGTGGTCTTTGAGTCTTCGGCACTCGCGAATGAGCAGGTATGGTTCGACAAGCAACGCATCCGTCTTCGTGACAGCAGTGATCTCATGTGTTTTCGTGTCGCACTTGTTATTAGTATGATTGGCAAATGATCGCCGGCAAGATCGAGAATGTGGACTTTGAAGGCGACATCCGCGAGTTCATCTTGCTGCATCACTCGCACGACTTGCCGAGCATGACCGTGAGCGATCTGTGCAGCAATCCACTAGTAACATCGATCTTGCTGTCACCGGCAGCCAAGCCCAGCCGGCCACTCAAGCAAGTGCCTCTGGAAATCAGCGACTTGGCCGTACGGAAGATCCCATTCGACTATGAGGGCAACCAGAAGTCGCTTGCAGAAGTGCTGGTGACGCGAGCGACGACAGCTGTGAAAATCCATCCCGTTGAGCGAGATTCTTCTCCCAGAGCTCCACAAAGCTTTGAGTCTACGCACTTTGATACATTGAAGATCGACTGCAACTCACCACTAGCACCTGCGAAATTCGCAAATGCTGAGCTGGATGACGGAATGAGTCTTCGCGTGGCACTTGCCCAGGACGTAGCGCGTGTGATCGCGAAAGCCTACGAGCGGCGAACGGCGCACAAGCAGCAGGCGCATCAGCATCACCAACTGATTCCCAGTAAAAATTGCGCTTCGTTCCCCAAAGAGAGCTCGGAGCCCGAGAACAATGGAAGCGACTCGGGCACCACTGCCGAATATCGGTCGCCAAACCTAGTAGCGCAAACGTCTTTCCAGAGCAACGACATGAACACTGACGAAGATGCATCGACGCCCTGTGTGCGCAGCAGCCTTACTAGTGATCCCGACGACAATGTCGTGTAATTCTCACGACATCACCGACTCCAACTCCCATTTTGAAAGCGCATCGAGTCGTAGACGCTACGCTACGTCATCTCCGCCTGACCGATACGAACTCGCACAATACACCCCGTTGATCACCAGCTTTTCTTTCGGAAAAGTCTTGGTACTGGAAATACACTGACTAAAAAAGAGATTAATCGCACACAACCAACCTTAATGCTCAGATTTGGAGGTCTTCCTCAAATTTCCCATCGTATACCATTGAGTACTCACTCCCTCAAGCAGTATCCATGCCATTCAAGGAAAATGTTTTGGATCGAATTGGAAAGTGAGTTGATTGATGTTATGCAAAGCCAACCGTGCTGCCGCTCTCGTGCCCTGTGCACTCTCTTCCTGTGCGCTGCTCTTGCAAGTCCTAATTCGTCACTACGACTAATCCATCACTACGAAGAGCACCCAGGGTGCATCACTTGACTCGATCTCAATATGCAAATGTGCAACTTACCCAAACATTTGCAGAGAGTATGCTGAACTGCAAACTCGTTCTGTACTCGACGACGAGATCAGGAAGAAGAGCAATTTGCTTCAACAGAAAAAAAACCGCGGCCAAGAATCAAAATCCTGATCTGATCTATACTCGAGTTTTAAAACTACCTCGGATCCAAATGGAAGAAGCAAGTCGATGGTCCACAACTGCACGAGTGCATGGCATTTTTCAGAATAGAAAGACACTCGAGCGAGCTTCTCACAACGCCGAAGGACTAGCGCACCACCGAGGACTACATGCGCGGCATCCTCTGCGGCTATCTAACCGTGCAGTACGGCGTCAAAGACGACGCCAAGAAGACGCGCATGTTCCTCGCGCTCACGGACTCGCGCATAGACTACTACGCCATAGACCTTCGCTCCGAGTTTGAGCAAGACATCGCGGACGCGCACATCTTCACCCCCGGCCGCACGCGTACACTTTTACGTGGAGATCAACGCCAAGGAGCCTCTGTTCTCGCTCTACCTCACTGCGGATAAGGCCACGCACATGTACATCGCAGACTCAGACGAAGATGCGCAAACGTGGTACCGCCACTTGCAGGAACGCCTGGACGCGCTCGCGACCATGGTCACGGGGACACTCATGCTGTGCAAGGAGGTCTCGGCGAACCAGTAGTTCAAGCGCATGCTGCTCAAGACCAAGTACAAGTGGAAGACCTGGTACATTGAACTGGGACGGTCCTCGTTCCGCTTTTATAAAAAGTCGGGCCGGAAAACCAAGATGATGAAGCAGTTTACGCTCTCGGCGCAGAGCTTTGTGAGCGAAGAAGGCGTCGAGTTCCTCAAGCAGCACCAAGTGTTCACTTCCTACGCGACTGCGATCCAGCCGGACGCCAAGATGCTCAGTCGCTTCAAGAAGGAGACCCGCGAGCAGCAGTACAACAAAAACGACAACAATCCTCAGATTCAGCAGTAAAAGCCCATCAAGCTCATGTCGAGCGTCGCGGCAGCGTACCCGCTCGTGGTCGCGACCGGTCAGGCGCATCTGCACTGGCGGCGCCAACCGAGAGCGCGCGCGCAGACTGGGTTGTGGCGATCAAGGTGCGCATCACCTCGCTCAAGTACCGCCACAATGGTGACAAGAAGAAGGACGAGGAAGCGGATGGTTGCCAGCTCCGTGGCTTCATGGAGGTGCAGATGAAGCCCGGCGGCGACTGGAAGAAGCAGTTCGTGGAGCCCGACAACGACATCGTACGCGTCAAGGCCAGCGAGCGGAAAATCGGCTCGAGGTTTGCGACCTGACTGCTGCCGACCTGCCATGTGGCCCTGACGCTGATCAAGGCGAACGCGTTCGTGCTTCGCAGCCTCGGCAAGGAGATCTTGCTAGCTCCCGGGTCCATGAAGAAGGCCGGGCGTTGGATGGCGACGCTCATGCGTGCGGGAAAAGTCACGAGTCTCGTGAAATATCAGAAGTTCTTTGAAGAAAACGTGCGAGCGCTGCTGAAGCACAGCGTCGTCTACAACTTGGTCGTGCCTGCTGGCGAGCAAGTCGGGCTCGTGGTCGAGCAGTACAAGAAGCGCATTGTTGTACTGAGCCATTCGCCACCACAGGGTGAACCTGGCTCTTCGGATTCCAGAACTGGCAGCTTCACGCAGAGCTTTGCTCTGAAGCGAGCGAAATCGTCTGCTGCTTCTTTGCAGATCATCCCGCACGGTAGCGTGCTGGTCGCGATCTCGCAGTTCGAGATGGCGCACGAGTCGTTCGAGAACATCTGGCACAAGCTCCGCCACAAGAAGGGCTACCAGCACCCGATGACGCTCACATTCTGAGTCCCAGCCATGAAACAGGGCCTTGCAGTGGTGAGATTTCGTGTGCGGGATCCATGGGTTGGCTGCTGCTGTACGCTGCGGCACGGCAAGCTTTCCATCGCATCAGTGGACAAGAAGAGCAGTGAGACCGTCAATCATAAGATCCTAGCGGACTTGCCGGTTCGTCACTGCCAAGTCGAACTTGTAGGTGAGAGAGACTGCCCGAATGGCATCAAGATCACCGTCATGGGCACGAACTCGAGCGCGCTTGCGACCATTCTGCTCCTGAACATTGCCGACGACCATGATTGCTTCCTCTGGTTTGCGCTTCTACACCTAGAAATGGCGGTCGCGCAGGACGATTTTCGGTACCCGCTCTCGGTCGCCGCACTCGTCAACAGCAAGAACCCGCCAAAGCGATCTTCCTCGCAGTTAGCTGGTGTTGCTGAGGATCAAAGACGGTGCTTCCAGCAGTGTTCTGCGATTGGCATGTGCGTTGAAGAGATTGAGAAGGCAGCGGTCATGAAAGATCCATTGGTGAGACTGCAAACCAGCGGGAATGGTGGCGGTGATCCACATGGTGGAACCAACTCGGAAGCTGTGTACATTATTATCGGCAACGGAACCACAAGCACTGCTTGACAGCTTTCCGAATCCGGCGTCACAGCTTTCTTCCAGCACATGGACACAATCGGCTGCGGGAAAATCACGTCAACGGGGCTCATGCGAACCATGGAGGCGCTGACACGGCACATTGAGCAGCGGCTAGAGACCCCAGAGACTATGTCAGTTGGTGCTGAGAACAGTGTTGGAGACAAACCGAAAGGTGGGGGGGGGGTTATGGGGTCTTGGCAGCTTTCCACGCGGCTCTGGACGCGCTGAGTGTGTCAGCAGACAAGAAGGAGAATGGCTCGTTCTCGATCTCCATGAGTGAATTCCTGATGCTGATGAAGAGCGTCACGGACGCCGAAGTGGTCGACCTGGTGCAAAAGATGACTCGTCACGATATCCAATGCATGTGAGAAACAAGAGATCAAAACTTACATTTATTTGGTATCCCAATGACGAAATCCCAGAAGGCTCTTCAGTTTTACTGGATTGGGCTCTCTCTCTATTTAAGATTCTGCAGCTTGGATCCGATGAACTCGCTCATGGCTTTCAGATTGTCAAACCAGTCGCTCCAGGCGTCCAGGTCCACCGACAGGTCCGGTTCCTACACAAACCAATTTTCGTATCAGAACAAAGTCTATAGAGCTACCATAAAAAACAAGAGATCGCGACAGTTACCTCCAGTGTGAACACGATGTTGCCTTCTTCGGGCTCGACTTCTCGGAACCCGAGCGCAAAGAGGCACTGGTGGCCACCCGCGAACTGCCCCAAATCGTTGTGGAAGTGCGCATTGTCCCTTGGAATGTGGCGAAACGCGATATTCTCCGGTGAATTGCAGATGTTTGTGACCACGATATGCAGTTTCTGCAGCGACTGCCGCAGCTTGTCCTGTTGCAAACAAACAGGGTGGGTAAATATATGTTAGTAAGAATTCTTATGTCGATACTCTGGCAGCTCGCACACATCAAGCCGTACCGTGCTACCCGTACTTTCGCGCAGCATGTCGATCGCTCTCGTGAGTCCCTCCTTCCCGACGGGGAACAGCGTGAGCATGCACTCCTGCTCTTCCTGCGCTTTTCGTACCTCTTCCAGGCGGGCGCGCTCTCGCTCTTCGCGTTTTTGCTTTGCGAGTACTGCCAGAGTTGCAATCCGCTGCTGCTCTTTCTCCTGCTCGAGCGCCACGCGCTGGCGCTCTGCTTCCTCAATGCACGCTCTCTCCTCTTTTAGCGCTTTCAGACGCGCAGCTTCGGCTTCTTGCGCCTTGAGCCGCTCTGCCTCAAGACGCTTCTCCTCTTCAAGTTGTTTCCCTTTCCGTCGTGCTGCTTGTTGTTCAATCTGCGCCACGAGGTCCGTACTCTCAATCGCAACTTTGATCGCGTCGTAGCGCTGCAGCATTTCCTGCACTTTCGCCATCATCTTTGGCCCGAAACGCGGTTCTTTCGTGATCGGGTCCACCATCGCACAGCGCGCTCGGAATTTCTCCATCAGTTCGCCCGTGGCTCCATGCACAGCGTCCTGCAACCAGCAACAGCACAGACAAAGAGCAAGAGATACAAACAGGACACATGTGTGGGATGAGGATGATATTGAAGGCATTTCGTGAGCCTGTGGGGACAAGATTTAGAACTGCGGAACGCAACACTTACCAACAGAAGGCGCAACGCCTGCTCTTTCTTCTCGAACGCGCCCCCATCTTCCGGCAGGGGCTCCTGCAGCAGCGCGAGCTGGGCTTCCAACGCATCGACCTGCGCGCTCGCCTCTCGGAATTCGCTCATCTGTTGTGCTCTTTGTCAATGAGAACTTGTTATGAGCACGTGTACATCGCGTAATTGTTAAATAGATTATGTGCTCCACTTGTGTCATCCATATAAGTACGATTCATCAGCCATATGGCTACATTTGGTCGGTTTTCTGGAGCTCATTGGAGCTCCTTTGGTACGCTCTCTCTCTCTCTCTCTCTCTCTCTCTCTCTCT